>JAFVLL020019618.1:0-35639 GCA_021397915.2 Tor tambroides
AGAACTGACGGTCTACTTTGGAACCATCAGTTACTGAGGAACTTCGCTATTTCTCTGTGGAATACGTGTTCCATGGATCGCTGTCCGGGATTTCAGTTCTGCTGCCCATTGTAGTCCCTGCACTGCTGAGGAATTTATCTGCACCCACTATTTTCCTGTCACCTTTATGCTGTTGCCGTTCTGGTCTTCAGAAAATAAACTTTTGTGCACTTGCAACTGAATCTCGACTCTTTTCCTGAACTACCCTGACAGGTTTAGGTTTATATTGCCTAATAATAATAATATTAACTTATGTTAGTTATCAATAATTAGTACAATAAAAATGCATTATTAAACTCACCAGAACTAAACTGTCTTGGGGGATGTTGGTCTCCATCTGTGCTTTTTTCAGATCTCTTTTCTTTATCCAGGTCTCACTGAAAGTATTTATTATTGATTCTTACACAGTCCTAGGGCACGTGCTGTGCATGTATATATTATGTACAATGCAATTATGGCCAAAGTAATTCAGCAATAGTCAGCAAAGATTGCCTACTGCAGGCTCAATGTTAGCACCATTATCAGTAGTTATGCAGAATATTACTTTCTTTCTTTTTTTTTTTTTCTTCCCATATAATGCCCAATCAAGTGTCCAGTCAGGTGAAGTAATGTACTGTGAAACTCATGTATGGGATCACCTTTTTGCACTGGATCACATGTCTATAGTGTATTATGATAAAAATCTATGAGAATATAATCCTTCACTTTGCTGTATAAATTTAAAAATTGCTATTTTGTAAATGTTTTTTTTTTTGTTTTTCCTTGGCGGAGTGCTTGATAACCTACTTCTGCTCCATTCTTCAAACTACGCCATAATACTTGCCAGTCTGTCTGTAGTAGATGTAGGAAGAAAAGGGGCCAAAGAGGTGGCGTCAGATGCTCTCTTCGACAATGTGGATACAGACATCAGTTAACTGCAATAATCCTGAGCAATGTTACAGACCTAAAATAGAAGAACTAGGGATTTGAGTATCAAGATGCAAGTCTCAGGGTCCTCACAAAATTTTGGCTTCATTCTGAGATCCCCAGCTTGCAAATCGAGGTAAAATGCTTCTGTCTTGTTCAAGATAGATCTGTCACCTCAAGGAAAATTAAGAGAAAAGAGGTGGTGGCATCTGCATGTTTGTTAAAGACGTTGATCATAATACTGTGCATTTAATCCCAACATACAATGCACTTCTGAAAAGACACCAACCAGAGATCAAAATATTTTAATCTCTAAAAGTATGTTATATTTGCACCGACTGGGAAGTTTTCCATAGTAACAATATTGATGAAGCAAACATAGTAATGATGGACAACATTATATTTTGTACAGAAAATGTGGAATCCTTAAAGGAGGTGATCACTAACCCCAACAATAAACCTTACTATATAACAAATAAGATAATTTGTCAGATTTTTATCAGAACCAAAAGAATGAATCCAGAATTAATTGAATCAGCTATTAAGAAATGCTAAATTAGGTGCAGAATATTTTCAATAATCTCAATCACTTATTTTTAGAATTTACATTATGAATTGCTTCCCTCTGGGAAATGAGAGTTCTAGTTAAATAGATATGTTAATTATTTTGTACCTGTATATTTGTGAATGTTTAATAGCAGTTTAGCTTGATGGTATATATAGGCATTGAATATATGTGGTAATGTTTGATGTCTTTGTGATTGTTTTTATTGTTATTATTTTTTTATTTTTTTTTTATTTTATTTATTTATTTTGGTCTGTGCAGCATCATGAAGTCCATAACAAATTTCCTTTCGGGGACAATAAAATATACTTTCACAAAGGTGAAGCCATAGGGATGGAGGAGTGGAATGGAGCTGAAAGTGTGGAGGGCTGAGGCGCAGCGAGAAGTCCGGAAGCCTATGATGACTGACCAAAGCAGAACCAGAGAGACAAGGGATCCTGGCAGAGGCTGAGGGATAACAATCCACGGTGGAGACAAAAGAGCAAGGAGCCAAGGTGGAGCCAGTGGGTTCGCAGGCTGAGGAGGAGTCCTGGGCTTGGAGGTGCAAGGTGGAGCTCGGAGATCTGGGTGCCTAGGCCAAGCTGCAGACCAGACAGCATGAGGTGGAGCTGTTTAGTTTGCTGTTTTTCTTTTAGCAAGATCTGGCAACACTATCACTATCTGTCATGCATTTATTTCCCATTAAAGTTACTTGTAAATCACTTGTTTGCCTATTTATATTCTGAGTTTTAGTTACAAGTTTTAACTCATTTTGTGGTGAATTGTGAACAAACCCTTTTCAAAATGTTGCTGCAACATTTACCATTGTTCTCTGAATGCCCTGTTGAGAAATGCTGAAGAATAAAAATAGTTTTGAATTTTGAGAGGTGTGTGTAACATTCAACAATAGAGGGACATCTGAATGCAAGCTTGTAGTTGATACTGGGTGTGGTTTAATTACAGTAAATTGGGGAAAAGTGACTGGAGAAGACAACCAAGAGAAATCTGTCAACCAAGAGAAATCTGTCATTTCACCAGAAGACCAAGTTATGATATTTTGATTAAAAATTCTGAAACACATGCATGGATGAACTGTTTACAATAAGACCAACAACATGCATTTAGATAATGGATAAATATCAGCTAACTGGTCCCAAGAAAGTTATGTTTTTCCTCTCTGTTTTTATCTCCTTTATAGTTCTAATTATTAATGTTCTGTTAAAAAATGCTTAATTCAGTGATGTTTTTTAAAAGTTTATTTATGCTTTTAAATTATATCACATTGTAAAGAGGCTGATGAAGTTTACATTGTTTCCACACAAAAACTGTAATAATATAATTGTAACAATATCAACTTAATTCAGATTTAAAAATTAAAGTAAAATACAAATCAAAATGTCACCAATGTGTCTGTAGATGGTTGAGCACAGTAATGTAAAACTATTTATTTTGATCGGAAAAAAACTTTTGTGTAAGAAAGAAAAAGTGCAACAATGTTCTAATGATCATAATCGGGTGTTTTTTTCTACAACTTATAGCCGGGAAGCAATACAAATTAAGCGTATAATAAATTCCAATTGGAATATTATTGAAAGTGATAGCACTCTTAGGGAAATTTTTCGAGAAAAACCAATGGTCAGTTACAGACATTCACCAACTATACGAGATAAGGTAGTACGCAGTTATCTACCTGCTCCTGAAAAGATAACGTGGCTTGGTTCTTTAGCAGGAAATTTTAGATGTGGGAGGTGTAAACATTGTGATAATATGGTGAGAACTAATAGTTTTACTGATGTGTTTTCTGGGAAAATATATTCAATCAAATCTTTTATTAACTGTAATTCCTCGTATGTAGTCTATAGGCTAGAATGTGAGTGTGGATACTTTTATGTAGGTCAAACTAAGAGAAAATTGCGCTTAAGAGTGGCTGAACACAAATATGCTATTCGTGTGAAAAATATGGCATATCCTATGGCGAGGCATTATAATGAGGTGGGCCATGTTACTGAGAGTTCTCTTAAAGTTATTGGAATTGAATCTATCCCTAGTTCAATAAGAGGTGGAAATAGATAGAAACAGCTTTTACAAAGAGAGACTTTTTGGATTCATACGCTCCGGGCAACTAAGTCCCCAGGAGCTAATGAAGAAATTGATTTTTTACCATTTTTGTAATTTGTATTATTGATGATGTGTGGTTTGATATTTGTATTGTTACATTTGTAAAAGTGGTGCTTTCCTTTTTGTTTTTTGGATTAAGATACTAGTATTAGCCACTCCTTCACATTAACCAGCTGTTTTGGATGATTCAGCAATTAACATTAGTTTAAGAGCACCTGTGTATGCAATTGATGTGTGTCCTGAAGAAGGCTTTGTGCCGAAACACGTAGATCTACTTTTAATTATCTGTAATGATTTAAGCCCAACACATTAAAGGCTTTTTACTTTACCCTGTTAGTGCCTTGGAAGTATTTCGTTTACACTATTTATTTTGTGCTTCTCTTCTCATGATGGCTTTTTTAGTGTTTTTCTCTGGATGTAAAAGGATGATGTAGCACTTTGGGGCAAATATGGCCACCAATAATCCAAAACTTGAAGCCAGGATGGCAAATATCTCCACAGCAACTGCATATTTCCCTGGTGAGCTCACATATGCTGGAACAAATGCAATCCACACAGCACAGAAGATCAACATGCTAAAAGTGATGAACTTGGCTTCATTAAAATTATCTGGAAGATTTCTTGAAAGGAAGGCTAACAGAAAGCTTACTGCTGCCAGAAGTCCAATGTATCCCAGCAGCATAGAAAAACCAGCCACTGAGCCTATAGCACATTCATATACTATTTTAGAGCGAGTATACTGGTTGTTTTTATGTGGTGTTGGAGAGGCAGTTGATAGCCAGACTGCACATATCACAACCTGGAGGGCTGTTAGGACCAGAACTGTGCATCTTTGTTGAACTGCTCCAAACCATTTCATTGCTCCTTTACCCTCAGGTCGAGATGACTTGAACACAGCTATTACCACCATAGTCTTGACCAGGATGCTGGAGATGCAGAGGACAAAGCTTATGCCAAACACAGCATGTCTTAACTGACACGTCCACAACTGTGGCTGGCCAATGAACAGCAGCACACACAGGAAACACAGTTTGAGTGACAACAGCAGCAGGAAGCTGAGCTCTGAATTATTGGCACGTACTATGGGAGTGTTACGGTGAAGAGCAAAGACGATCAAAACAAGAGCACAGAAGCAGGTGCCAAGCAGAGATGCAGTGGTCAGAGAGATACCCAGAGGATCCTCATAGGACAGAAACTCTATTTCTTTTGGGACACACTGATCCTTATCTGGATTGGACCAGAACTCATCTGGACACATTGTGCACTCAATAGCATCTTTGAATAAGCATAAGACAGAAGGTGAGATTTTGAAGAGGAAATTACTTTCAAATTTGATTTAAATTTTGCCAACAATAATCTCCTCACCTGTTGTATTAGAAATCTCTCCATCTCCACATGGCAAGCAGTCAAAACAGCAGACAGGAAGGCCCTTTCTTGTGGCTCGTCTGGTTCCTGGTGGGCAACTCTCACTGCATACTGACTCTGGGGGCTAAAAGAGACATCAGCTGCTATCAGTCATGTGTTTGTCTTTTATATAATGACTAGCTTGGATTATCCATTAATGTATTTACAATTGTCTTATCATAGCTTCAACTACTATTTAGACTTTATACCTGCAAAAAGGATGACATTTTAACATTCAAAGGTAATTACTTTTGTTGTTTCAAAATTCCAGTAAAATGCATCCTCGTTGAGTGTGAGAACCATCCCTGTTGCTGCTCCTTCGTTTACTACCCCAACCTTGTGGAGCTTAATTGATCCATCAGCGCTCGGCTGCCAGTTCAACACATCATAGATGGCCAGAGCATCTCCATTCTTATCAAATGACACATGATCCCCAAAGCCTGTGGTGAAGTTCACTTTCTGTAGGTAGTGAACCAGCTGTACAGTTTTTAGACAGGAAAGGTATTATATATTTATCTGAAATTTGAATTAATATATAGCACATATTTGCTTTTCCACATTCCGCTCTTCTATATGCCTAGAGAATAACCACTACACTCATGGGTCTTACCTGCCAGGGTTTCAGGTTGGTTATGTCGGCACATCTGTTCCCACTGAATGGTCCTCTCCCCTCCTCACACTGCATCAGGTCATGAAGTGCATGTGCCAGGGCATAAACTGCCTTATACACATTATATGATGCCCTCAATCCTGAAACATCAGTGTATGGTGTGTTTGTTGTGCTCAGATCCTCCTGTCCTGTACACACCTTTTTGACTTGCTCTCCATCAGTCCCTTTACCCTCAGTTTCAAAACTGCACCCAAAGATGTTCTCCCAGAAGATCCTCACTATATCATTTCTTTGATCATTGTTGGGACGAATACATAACAGAAAGTCATCAAGCCCCTGGATATCTCCACGCCTGATAGCAATGCCCATTGTGCCCCCCAGGAATGGCTGGAAACGTTGTGTGCGAAATACAGGTGAAGTGGCCCAAGCTTCACTTGCAATCCACTGCCTGCCTGTTATGTTCTGTAACACCACCTCATTCATTAAAGGTATCAGTAAGGATGAAGCAGAAAATACAACCACCACTCTAGCTGTAGAAGACTGAATCACTCCCATTATGCGCTGAATATCTATGGGGTTGTTATCATTGGGCAGGATTTCAGAAAAAGCAACACAATATCCAAATAGTTGCATTTCCTGATGGAATGACTGAGCAGCATAGATACCGTAGTCATTATCACTGTAGATGAGACCAACCCAGGTCCATACAAAATGCTTCAAGATCTGAACCATAGCCCGAACTTGGAAGGCATCACTGGGGATTGTTCTGAAGAAAGAGGGGTACTTTTTTCTGTCACTCAAACAGGAGCAGGTGGCATAGTAACTAATCTAATTAGAAGAGAGCAGAGACAGAGAGAGAAAGTTGAGAGGAAGATGAACAAATAAAGAGTGTGTGTGAAGCAAGTTTTTGATATTTGCATACAGTGGTCTGCTATTATAATTGAAAATATGATAATGGCTTAATTGATAACCAAATTCATTGTGATAGAAACAAATCTGACAAATATGATAAACAAAAAAGGGGGTAAAATGGAATTTTTTAACAGAAAAAAAGGTTCATACCATAGGCAGTCGAAACAGCCCCAGGACACTGGAAATTGCAATAGAATGAGTAGAACCTGGATCACCTATAATTCCAATCACTGGTGGTGGGCCTTTGCAGTTGAGGTCAGAGACGGTTTCCTCTGTCCCACTAACCAGAGCTGTAGCACCACGGAATGCCACTCCAAGCCTTAAACAGTTGTCGTAGATTTGGTAACCAAGTGTGATGTTAGGCAGGAGGCTGGGATTGTTATTAATCTCACTGATAGCAAAAACCATTGTTAGTGCCTGCTGGAAGCTTGTCATGTAGAAGCTGGAGAAGACAATACAAAGGAAAATTAGATCATTAACTACAGTAATACACACAGTAACAGTAGAAAAATTAATAAAATATTACATAAAGGTTACATAACATTTAAATTGGATTCTGTTCAAATATAAATTTTATAAATAAACAATTTAATATAAATAAGTTAACATATGCAGTGAATGATTTAATTTCTGTAATCCATCATGTAACATGATATCAGTTACTTAGACTAAATTATCATTGACAAGTTACAGTGTATATACAAAATTTCCCCATTTATAATCTTGAAGTGTTCTTCAGTTGGTGTGGTCTCACAGCTCACAGACTCACAGCTCACAGCGTGGTAGTTTTGGCTCTGTTCTGAAGCTCAGCTCAGGGAATACTTTGAGGTACCTCTGAATCTCAAACAGACCACCAATTAGAAGGTCTCCATCCTGGTACATCCCATTCAATGTGAAGTGTCCCTGTAGCTTACAAGTACCTGAAGTGGCCATCAAAGCTACATAGTTACAAGACAGGAACAAACAAACATACAGAATTACCCACATCCTTCCCACTTTATTTATGTCGCTCTTCACTCAGCTCACTGATTTATCATATTTTATGTGGTACTTTTTTATAGCGCAGGCGGTGCCACTGGCCTCTCTGGAAATAATGACAGATAATTAACCATATAAATTTTACATATAATTTTATATTTTGAGTATCACTATTGTGTTCCAGTAAATTTTGACCTTGTGGGGACATTTTTGGTCCTTATGAGGAAAACAATTTATAAATCATACAGAATGCTTTTTTTTTTTTTCTTCTTTTTTTTTTTTTTTGAAAAACTAGAATAGCAGAAAGTTTTATGTGAGGAGTAGGGTTAGGGTACAGTATATAAACCACTGCACAATTTGTACAGTATATAAACCATTACATCTATGGAACGTCCTCATAAGACATGGAAACCCAACGTGTGTGCCTGCCGTCCCCACGAGGGAAAAAAAAAAATATTCAAAATAGTAAATGATGTTTATCTGAAAGTGTAACAATGCAAACAGGTGTTCTGTAAGGGATAGGTTTAGGGTTAGGGGATAGAAAATATCATTTGGTCAGTATAAAAGTAATAGAAGTCTATGGAAAGTCCCCACAATTCACAGAAACAAACACGTGTGAACAACATTATAAAACATAGTATAAACGGAATATTAACAATATAATATAATTTTTAAGATAACAGTTATTAATAATATGTATTTTATACTTAGGCCTGCCTAATACAATATTTGCTGCACGTTACACAATATGTGCTATGTGTATGTATGTATGTATGTATGTATGTATTTTTATTTTTATTTATTTATTTATTTATTTTACTTTTTTCTATAATGCACAAAAAAAAAAATTCTCAGGGCCCCCAGAAGTCTAAGATCAGCACTGGACTCACACAATTGACACTGTTCTCATGCTCTGATATCACACATCCATTTTCTCACATAGTGTCAGTGATATTCGTCTGTATGAGTTCCTGTTTCCACAGCAGAAGTGCTGCTTATCTATGAGCACCACCAGAGATAGACCAGTTTGGTCTTTTTATATCACTATATTAGTCCATTAAGCCACAGTATTTTTTTTTTTACTTGGGGAATACTGGTGTATGATGTACAAGGGAAACCCCATTATTAAGGCCTAGATTTGAGCTCAATCTAAGCTCAAGGGCAAGAGTGGTGGTGCAGTTCCAAAACCAGTGTAAACAAACACAGAAGAAGAGTATCCCGGAAGAGAGAAGAAAGTCGATGCTTGTTATCATTAATATCTGAGAACAGATTTATTCTCACACGTTCTCAAAAAAAGGTGGATATTCTGTTTCTATACAACCTATAAAAGTTTCAATACAACTGTGGCATTACAACAATCATCTAAGTTTTTAGATTGGATTAATTTTGAGAGTTGTCTTGTCTTTAGGTTCGCTGGTGTCACAATCACTGGAGCAAGAGGAATGAGGAGGCGAGGAATTTCTTCAAATAACACTTTTATTCTTACAAACACTTGGAATGCTGGAGACACGGAATGACAATAGAGACCGGACACAGAAGCAGGGAAACAGAGAACTAATAAACACTAGGAAATCAAACGAGGAAGAACAGAAACAGGTGGGGAGCAATCAAACACAGCTGGAGATTAATAAACTAATAAGGACACCAAACGAGGACAGGAAGAGGAAGACCAAATATGGGCACGAGAGGAGGGGAAACACAAGACACAGGAAACACAGGTCTGACATTACTCCCCCCTCCCGGAAGGCACGTCCCGCACCTTGCAACATCCAACAGGGAGGGGGGGAGGGGGGGTGGGCGCTCTGGAGGCCTCCAGGGATCAGGAGACACGGCAGACGGCCTTCAGGGCGGCGCCCGTTCCGGTAACCATTGGCGGGTCAGGGGACTCGGGAGGCCATGGCGGGTCAGGGAGCTTGGGCGGCCATGGCGGAGCAGGGAGCTTGGGCGGCCATGGCGGGTCCGCCTCCGAGACCGCGGCCCCAGCCCCTGCCTCGGCCTCTACGGCAGGAGCCCTACTAGCCCCCCCCCCCGCAAATTTCCTTAGGGTAAGTAGGGGCTTGATCGGGCTGATGTTCTGGAGAAACGGGCACTTGGGGGCGCTCGGGAGGAGCGGACTCTTGGGGGCGCACTGGAAGCGTGGATTCTTGGGGGCGCTCTGGAAGCGCGTACTCTTGGGGGCGCTCAGGAAGCGCGGACTCTTGAAGCGCGGGGCTGGACAGGACCAGCGGAGATGTAGGGGATGACGGAGAGCTGGACGGGACCGTCCGCGGAGACGTAGGAGACGAAGGAGGGCGCTGTCGAGGAGCTGGCACAGGAGGGCGCTCAGGAGGCGCAGGCACAGCATAGCGCATTCGAGGCGCGGGCTTTGGAGGGCGCTTGCAAGGAGCGGACTCTGGGCTTGGGAGAGCCATGGACGGTGGCGGGCTTGAATTCCCCGCGAATGGCGGGCTTGGAGCCACGGACGGCAGGTTGGCTTTCCCCGCGGACGGCGGACTTGAGGGAACCGCGAACGGCGGCGGGCTTGAATTCCCCACGAACGGTAGGCTTGACTTTGGTGCCGCGGACGGTGGCGGGCTTGAGGGAGCCGCGGACAGCAGGTTGCCTTTCCCCGCGGACGGTGGCGGACATGACTTCAGAGCCGCGGACGGCGGCAGGCTTGACTTTGGAGCCGTGGACGGTGGCGGGCTTGACTTCAGAGCCGCGGATGGCGGCGGACATGACTTCGGAGCCGCAGATGGCGGCGGGCTTGGGAGAGCCACGGATGACGACGGGCTGGTTCTGGCTCGGGGCAGGACACTCTCCAGACACCGGAGGATCCCTTCCCTCCATCTTAGTCCTGTGGTGTCTGGGAGGTCCACGGGACGATGGGAATTGGCCCCGTGCTAGAACAGCAAGAGAATGGTGGCATCATCGAGTGCCGTCTCCGCGGCGAGCCTGCAGAACTCCCAGGAGTATTCTTGGAACGGGAGATCTTGACGGGCAAGGGTGATGAAACGGGCGGCGGGAGAAAAACCACGGGAGAAAAACAGGAGAAACAAAACACTTTTCAGAAACAGGAAAAAACAAAAACGGGGTGAAACGGCGCAGAGGTAACTGTTATTAGGTCCGGTCTTCTGTCACAATCACTGGAGCAAGGGGAACGAGGATGCGAGGAATTTCTTCAAATAACACTTTTATTCTTACAAACACTTGGAACGCTGGAGACACGGAATGTCAATAGAGACCGGGCACAGAGGCAGGGAAACAGAGAACTAATAAACATTAGAAAATCAAACGAGGAAGAACAGTAACAGGTGGGGAGCAATCAAACACGGCTGGAGATTAATAAACTAATAAGGACACCAAACGAGGACAGGAAGAGGAAGACCAAATATGGGCACGAGAGGAGGGGAAACACAAGACAGGAAACACAGGTCTGACAGCTGGTGGGACGTCCTGTAATGACAAGTGGACATAACCACATACACCTCAACAATGCATAAACACATTTTTTTTTTATATGTCACCTCAACACATTAATCTCTTGACATTTCCTGACGCTTTCCAACTATAATTCTGCTGTGGAGCATTATTACGACTATAGCCTCATAGTTCTCTTAAATCTTTATAACTTGACAAAAAAATTCTTTGCACTTAACTATTTCAAACTCTAACTAATCTTATCAGCATGAAGGATACAGATTCAGAGGATCGATGCTCAACTGAAGTTGTGCACAACAAGCTTCTGCATCAGTGTTCGCACCGACAGTACTCAGTCCCACAGGTCAGAGTGATGGCTCACCCAGGGTGTCGTGCGTATAGATGTTCCTTCGACATCTACTTCTAGCAGAAGCTTTTCTTCCTGACTCTAATGCTAATTCACCATCTTCTTGTTCCCTTTCTTTCACAGGTTCCTCATTTTGCTCCCTCTCGAGCCACTTCCTCACCAGACTCCTCTGAATGCCGCTCCAAATCAGGTAAGTTTGTAAGTTCGTCAGTATCTCTGTTGGTGTCCAAATCCTTTATAGGGCTTCTGCTTGTCTTTTCCCTTCTAGGATGGAATTCTGCTGCACATGGATCAAGGTAACTTCTTGTTCTTTGCACCGTAATCGACAATTCATACTCCTCATCGCTTGAGCTGTTGTTGAGCATCCTGGTGAGTATTCCATTGTAGCTGTGATTCTTTTTTTGATCTGTCCCTCCGACATTCTTTTCTTTCCGGGCGACCATTAGCTGTCCTCGGTTCATAGATCAGGTAAGGACAGGGGAGGAGAAGGTTCCTTTGCAACACTCTTTCCATTCCAGTTCCATCCAATGGCTCTACTACATAAATGGGACCATCCAGTCCTCTCCTTTCTTTTACCACATATGTTTGCTTTTCTCAGTAAGCTCACAGTTTTCCTGGGCCTCCCTTTTCTGACAGGCTCCTCATCAGCACATGATCACCCGGCTCCAATATAGAACTCCAGTTGTACTTCCTCTGCCCCTTTGCAGCAGCTTTCTTCATGTTCTTCATTGCAATTTCATATGCTTCTTGCATGGACCTCTTCAATCTTGCAGCATAGTCGGCATGAGACTGGGGATTCTTGCTTTGCTTTGTGGGGAACACCAGATCAATTGGGAGAACTGGTTCTCAACGAAAAAGAGGGAAGAATGGAGAAAATCCGGTTGACTCATACACTGTACAGTTGTAGGTGTGGACGACTTTAAGATGGTCTGTCCAATTCAACTTCTCTGTCTCCTCTAGTGGCCTCAACATCCCCAACAATGTCCTATTGAACCTCTCTGCTGGGTTAGCTTGAGGGTGGTAGGGAGTTGTATCCCACAGTAACTCTGTAGTTTTTCGAACATGCTGTTCTCAAACTCCCTCCCCTGGTCATGGTGGATCTCTGTGGGAAAGCCAAAGCGCATGACAAAGTTTCCAAATATCTTCTATGCTGCTGTTTTTTCCAGACTTGTTTCTGGTGGTGTATGCATGGGCAAACTTTGAAAAATGGTCTATGGCCATTAGAATACACTCTGCTCCCCCTCAACTTTTCTCTAGGTGCAGGTAGTCGATAGAGATTATCTCAAATGGAGCTGTTGTTTCAATGCTCTGGATTGGTGTTCTGGTGATTTGGCTTGGTTTCTTTTGTCTGAGACATCGACACACTCTTGTGATGTAATATTCTATCTCTTCTCTCATTTGGCCAGAAGAAATGTACACAAACTGCTGTCACAATACGATCAGCGCTGAGGTGGGCCATGTCTTTGTGTAAGTATTTGTAGACCATATTTTCCAAGCTTTCTGGGATAACTAATAGGGATTTGGTCATTATTTTTCTTTGAAGACTATCATGTGGTCAGGGTAGGACAACATCATCTCTCAACTCTCCTAAACATCCTTCCATGTACCTCTGGAAGGCAAATGATGCATTTGTGAGGCCAAAGGGTACCCGCACCCACTCGTACAGCTCCCAGGGTGTTATGAAGGCTGTGTAGGCCCTGCTCTCTTCATTCATGAAGCCTTGATGGTAGACTGTGAACCAGGAGGTGCCCGCTAGTTTTTCTAGGAACTCTTGAATTTGTGGGATGAGATGCCATTCGGGTGTGTCTTCTTATTCAGCAGCCGGTAATCCACACACAGACACAAGCTCCCATCCAACTTTCTCACACACACCACTGGAGAGGAATAGGAGGACACTGATTTGGATTCGACCCTGACTCAGCAAGGTCTGTATGAGGGTCTTTACTTCTTGATAGAGGGGTCGTGGAATTGTGTTATATGTTTTCCAGACAGGGATGTCATCTTTCAAATGAATGTCCATCTTCTGGTCCTGAATACATCCTGTATCCCAGTCATCCTTGGCGAACACCTCAGCATTCTCTCTCAGCAGCTTCCTGGCACATTCCTGCTGGTCTCCAGATAAGTGACTGAGATCTGCTAGAAGGTCACATTCTTCACTCTCTTGAACCCTGGGCAGAGTCTCTGGAGGTAAGTCTTTGTCACATATTGACAGCTGAGGTTGGGACTCAGTCAAAGACAGTGATTTTACTTCCACAACTGACGTTCACCCTCTCGTGCCTTGGAAGGACCATGGGTTTTCGTCCCAGTCTTACAATATGACAGCCGCTGCTGTTTTTGTGTTTATTCAGGAGTGATAGTACTGCTTTTGTTTTCCTGGGGCTAACTGCCAGAGATGAACTCAAAGGAATCTGCTGGGCTGCGTTAGCTTGGACCAGTTCTTCAATCACGTTAAAGGCAATATTGGTTTTTACAACTCACTGGATGCAATGATAATTGGTACAAGCAGATGTCGGTCCCTCCCTTCAGTCTCAGTGTTTGCCAACAGACAAAACTCTACTTCCATCCAGCCTTCATGTGGAACGCTTGTCCTATTTGCTGCTGTCAGAAGCTTGTGACCCCGTGTCCCAGAGCATCGGTGTATAAA
The DNA here is from genome assembly GCA_021397915.2 of Tor tambroides. Lineage (NCBI taxonomy): Eukaryota > Metazoa > Chordata > Actinopteri > Cypriniformes > Cyprinidae > Tor > Tor tambroides. The sequence goes on from JAFVLL020019618.1 coordinate 13,922, forward strand.
CACCTCCAAGTGAACACTGAACCAGGCACCTGTGTCCAACTAAACTGGCTGTTTTCTCTTGTTTGGTTGATCATGGCCTTTCAGGTGAGTGAGTTCTTGGTAAACTTGCCATGATGTCTGAAGTAATCTCAATCTTGCTTGATGTCACCTTGATTACAAGGTGAAGAAAACAAAAATAACATAATTTACTCAACAATTCTTCTCTCCCGAGTTACATCTTCCACCAGTTTTGGAGAGTACCCAAGAACGTATTTGACGTAATCAGAGTTATTTATGTTCAGGGGGAAAGCACGCATGAATGTATAATCTGTGTAATAAGCGTTGTTTACAATAATGTCACATGGACCTGTTTTACCAATGTATTTACTATTTTTCTGGACCTGGGAACATTTCAGTTGCGTTGCTGTCTATGGAGGGTCAGATAGCTCTCCGATTTAATCAAAAATATCTTGATTTGTGTTCTGAAGATGAACAAAGGTCTTACGGGTTTGGAACGACACGAGGGTGAGTAAATAATGACATAATTTTCATCTTGGGGTGAACTAACCCTTTAAGACCGTTTGCACTGAGCACCAAAGCAGCTTCTTTTCGTGTTTTCTACAGTTGGACCCAACTGTGGGTGGATTAAGACACGTATTTAATTGGCCTATGGATCCAACAGGTTGTGTCAAAAATTGTGATAGGCCATATTTGGTAGTCCTATTTAAGGGGTCATGACATGGAATTTTTTATTATTTTAATATGTTCCTTGTGGTTTACTTATAATGTTAATAAAGGTGTTTTTTTGCACAAAAATAAATAAACGTGGAAAAATTATTATTTTCAACCCTCATTCAGAACTTCTCTCAGAAACAGGCTGTTTTTAAGGGGCGGGTCCTTTAAGGCTTCTCAGTGATCCTGTTATGATTGGCTAATTTCATTGCATAGGATACAGTATCAACACCCTCTCACTATTGCATGTTTTGAGTGTTTTGACAACATAATCAAAATAAAACATTTTCATGTCATTTCCAGACAGAGCAATATGAAATCATTTACTTACGGTTGATGCAGTCAGGTACTGCTTCATCTTTCAACAAATGTTTCTTTGTGAACTCTCCATGACACTGTGCCTCGTTTACAAAACAAAATTCTCAGATCAATCCTCTGACATGATCCGGGATGCCATTAAAAATAAACTATCCACTTGTTCCTTCACGCTGGTATCCTATCAGATCTGTACAAAGATGCAAATGAGCTGTTTAACCCTTGTATGGTGTTCATATTTTTGTTACTCTGCCAGTGTTCGTGGGTCTGGTGGACCCGCTGCAGTTTTGGGATTTTAATTCAACACAATCAAAAATTATATGTTAAAATACTCAAAAGTGGTTTACTTCATCCCAATTACAAGCAATATAAACAGTATATATGGCCAAAATTTGCCCTTTACCTTTGTTTGATCACATTTATGAATTACAGTGCTACAACCTTGTGCGGGAATGGCAGGAGCAGAAGCACAAAACTCACACTTACACTCACACTCTTACAAACTCTATCTCTCACACATACACACACATAAACACACATACCTATATTAATACCAGTCCCAGACAATAGGAAGACAGAGTGAAGGTACACAGGACCTAAGATGTCTAGTCTTTTAGTAGCCCCGGGTTCAGTGGACCCGAACATCCTGTATGTAATACACTGCTCAAAAAAATTAAAGGAACACTTTTTAATCAGAGTATAGCATCAAGTCAATTAAAATTCTGGGATATTGATCTGGTCAGTTAAGTAGCAGAGGGGGTTGTTAATCAGTTTCAGCTGCTTTGGTGTTAATGAAATTAACAACAGGAGCATTAGATGGGCAATGAGACGACCCCCAAAACAGGAATGGTTTTACAGGTAGAGGCCACTGACATTTTTTTCCCCCTACCATCTTTTCTGACTGTTTTTCACTAGTTTTGCATTTGGCTAGGGTCAGTGTCACTACTGGTAGCATGAGGCGACACCTGGACCCAACAGAGGTTGCACAGCAGTCCAACTCCTCCAGGATGGCACATCAATACGTGCCATTGCCAGAAGGTTTGCCGTGTCTCCCAGCACAGTCTCAAGAGCATGGAGGAGATTCCAGGAGACAGGCAGTTACTCTAGGAGAGCTGGACAGGGCTGTAGAAGGTCCTTATCCCATCAGCAGGAACGGTATCTGCTCCTTTGTGCAAGGAGGAACAGGATGAGCACTGCCAGAGCACTACAAAATGACCTCCAGCAGGCTGCTGGTGTGAATGTCTCTGACCAAACAGCCAGAAACAGACTTCATGAGGGTGGCCTGAGGGCCTGACGCCCTCTAGTGGGCCCTGTGCTCACTGCCCGGCATCGTGGAGCTTGATTGGCATTTGCCATTGAACACCAGAATTGGTAGGTCCGCCACTGGCACCCTGTGCTTTTCACAGATGAGAGCAGGTTCACCCTGAGCACATGTGACAGAAGTGAAAGGGTCTGGAGAAGCCGTGGAGAATGTTATGCTGCCTGTAACATCGTTTAGCATGACCGGTTTGGTGGTGGGTCAGTGGTGGTCTGGGGAGGCATATCCACGGAGGGACGCACAAACCTCTACAGGCTAGACAATGGCACCCTGACTGACATTAGGTATCGGGATGAAATCCTTGGACCCATTGTCAGACCCTACGCTGGTGCAGTGGGTCCTGGGTTGCTCCTGGTGGCCTCATGTGGCAAGAGTATGCAGGCAGTTCCTGGAGGATAAAGGAATTGATACCATTGAATGGCTACCACGCTCGCCTAACCTAAATCCAATAGAACACCTCTGGGACATTATGTTTCGGTCCATCTGACGGCGCCAGATTGCACCTTAGACTGTCCAGGAGCTCAGTGATGCCCTGGGTCCAGATCTGGGAGAAAATACCCCAGACTCCGTCGTCTCATTAGGAGCATGCACCGATGTTGACAGGCATGCACACAAGCACGTGGGGTCCATACAAACTACTGAGTAACATTTTGAGTTGCTGCAATGAAATTTCAGCAAAATGGACTAGCCTGCTGCATCATTTTTTCACTTTGATTTTTGGGGTGTCTTTTAATTCAGTTGATTGATAATTTTCATTTATCTTGGCATCCTTTCATTCCTAACACATTACCCAGTCCATATCAGTATAGATATCCAGCATGATATTTTTCCCCATTGAGATCTGATGTGTTTTCAAAGTGTTCCTTTAATTTTTTGAGCAGTGTATAAGTGTGAGAGTGTACAGTAAGTGGTCATTGAAAATTTGTTCTGATATATGTTCTTCACAGAAAATGAGCCAAGGCCAATGAGTCTGAGCTTGAAAAAATAATTAATACTATAATTTTTCTTTTGATAAAAAGTGAAAATGGGTCCCACAGACCCGAAAACCATAAAAGGGTTAAACCAAACACGTCTAAGCGAATGTTTTTCACTCTATGTGTCCCGACGATAGACTCGAGCATGTGGACTGTGTCCGAAAGTGAACGCACATCTCAATACTGTATCCAGTGTAGACAAGATAGTGGCAGTTATTGTAATTTTTATTTGTTTTTGACGCGACGCTACACTCGCATTCAGCGTGATCACGTTGGCTGTTAGTGGCTGAATGCCAGTGGGCGGGGCCTATGTCGATGTGTCGCTCTGGGGGCAGTGTTTATGCAAATGACTGGAGCTAGCTGACGTCACCTTGTCCCATAGGATTCAAAACGAGCCATTTTCTGAGGGTTATTACATAATTTTTTTTTTTTTTTTTTTTTTCTTTTGGTACATGGTTCTTGGTAGCCCACATACCAAAAACTTGTTACTCTCGCACCTGTTGCCCATTACCAGGTCTATTTAAGTGGTGCACTCTTGCTTGTTCATTGCAAAGTCTTGTTCTTGCTATGGATGATAATTCTGAGAGTTCATCATTTTGGTTTGCCTTTTTCGTGTATGATACTGGACTGTTTTCTCACTATCGATTGAGGAAGGAAGGGAGGGAGGGAGGAAGGGAGGGAATGAATGAATAAATAATAAAAAATAAATGTGTGATGTATGTGATATTTGTGAACACACATATTGCACCTGTGAAACTTGTTTTATGAATTCATTTGTAAGTCATGTTTTGTGGATATTTATTTATATTCCTGAGACAGTTCTGTCTTTATATAAATTCCCAAAAGTGTTTTATAAATAAACCTGAATTTGAACTTTATTTCTATGTGGTTAATACATTAAGCATTCCACATTTATGCTTGTTTCAGTTCTATGTTGGAAGCTTGTACTCAGATGATAAGTTCAAGTTAACCAGTTTTGCGGTGTACCTCACTCAAGAAAGGAATGTGATTTATTTTTAACGATAATGATAAGGATATATACTTTGAATGAAGAGATCTCTGTTCATTATTAATCAGCTATTAATTAGCTTTTTGTACAGTGTATTTCTCTGTATTTTTGGCCATAGTTTTAATTTAAATGTTGTTGGTTTTTTTTGTTTTTTTTTTTTGTTGTTGTTGTTTTTTTCAGAATAAGACATTAGTATAACACGTTTTGATTACACTGTATTTTAAGGTGTCCTTTTTACAGAGTAATTATACATTTAAGTACTGAGTAATATTAATTAACTACATGCACTCACTATATGGCTAGGGTCAGGGTTAGGGTTTGATTTAGGGTTACTTGCATGTAAGTATGCATTATTTGTTGTTATTATAATAGTAAGCACATGTAACATGTAACAAGGACACCTTAAGATACAGTGTTACCCACATTTATTATAGTGTCATATTGACAACTAAGCAATGGTTGCTTTAAATCTGTTTTGGTGGAATATTTTCTGTATTTAATTGAGACAGTTCACATTTCTTGAAAACCATTTTTCATTTGAAAACAAATTTTCTTATTTATAAATATTGAATATTGAAATATTGAAAAATGAAGCACTAGTAGGTTTTAATATGGTGATATTTTTTATTGTTATATATATATTACATTAATATGGCATTATATAAGAAAACATATAAGAAATATAATGAATGTATAAAGCTTATAATGATGCATATCTGAGCATTAAAGCTACTATAAGTTGTACAGTGAACTAATGTCAAAGGCAGATATACTATTTTAAGAAAATTTCCCAGTCAGCATGTGCAATTATTTCTTTTCAGCTGTTCTTCCCATGATGGCCTTTTTAGTGTTTCTCTCTGGGTGTAATAGGATGATGTAGCACTTTGGGGCAAATATGGCCACTAGTAATCCAAAACTAGAAGCTAAAATGGCAAATATCTCCACAGCCACTGCATATTTCCCTGGTGAGCTCACATATGCTGGAACAAATGCAATCCACACAGCACAGAAGATAAGCATACTGAAGGTAATGAATTTGGCTTCATTGAAATTATCTGGAAGATTTCTTGCAAGAAAAGCTAACAGGAAGCTTACTGCTGCCAGGAGGCCAATGTACCCAAGCAAAATGGCAAACCCAGCCACTGAACCAATAGCACATTCAAATACTATTTTAGACCTGACATACTGAATGTTTTTATGGGGTGTTGGAGAGGCAGTTGATAGCCAGACTGCGCATATCACAACCTGAACAGCAGTGAGAACTAGGACGGTGCCTCTTTGTTGAGCTGCTCCGAACCATTTCATCGCACTTTTTCCCTCTGGTCGAGATGACTTGAACACAGCTATTACCACCATAGTCTTGACCAGGATGCTGGAGACACAAAGTACAAAACTAATACCAAACATGGCATGTCTTAACTGACACGTCAACAACTGTGGCCTGCCAATGAACAGCATCACACACAGGAAACACAGTTTGAGTGATACCAGCAACAGGAAGCTGAGCTCTGAATTGTTGGAGCGTACCACAGGAGTGTTACGGTGATGAGCAAAGATAACCATCACAAGAGCACAGAAGCAGGTGCCAAGCAGGGAAGCAGTGGTTAGAGAGATGCCCAGAGGATCTTCATAGGACAGAAACTCTACTTCTTTAGGGACACAGTGATTTTTTTCTGGACTGGACCAGAATTCATTTGGACACACTGTACATTCAGTAGAATCTGTGAAAGATTAATAAGATTAATAAATTATATATATATATATATATATATATATATATATATATATATATATATATATAAATGTGTGTGTGTGTGTGTGTGTAACATTTATATATATATAAATGCGTGTGTGTGTGTGTGTGTGTGTGTGTAACATTTGCAAAATCATGCACAAAACATATAATTTTAACACTGCTTCTCACCTGATGCATTAGAAATCTCTCCATCTGCACATGGCATGCAGTCAAAACAGCAAATAGGAAGGCCCTTCCTTGTGGCTCGTCTGGTTCCTGGGGGGCAACTCTCACTGCACACAGACCGTGGGGGCTGAAGGATACATCAGCTGTTATTAATCATGTTTTTGTATATCACATAATGACAAACGTTTCATTAATCTTAGCCTTTTCATTAATTTATTTTTGTTTGTCTTATCATAACTTTGTATAGTATTAAGACTATATTTCTGCAAAAAGGATAGTTTTACTTTTTAATTTACTTTTTTTGTCTCAAAGTTCCAGTATAATGCATCCTCATCCAGTGTGAGCACCTTCCCTGTTGTCGCCCCTTCATCTACCACACCAACTGTGCGGACAATGATCGATCCATCAGAGCTCGGCTGCCAGTTCATTACATCATAGATTGCCAGAGCATCTCCATTCTCATCAAATGAAACATGATCCCCAAAGCCTGTGGTGAAGTTCACTTTCTGTAGGTAGTGGACCATCTGCACAGGTTATAAAAAAACAAATATCACTCATATATTTATGTCTTTTTTTCAGTCAAGTAGACTTTGTAGTGCAGTAAACTATGACCCCTATTGCTGTGGGATTTACCTGCCATGGCTGTAGGCTGGATATGTCAGCACATGTGTTCCCAATGAATGGTCCCCTCCCCTCCTCACACTGCATCAGGTCATGAAGTGCATGTGCTAGGGCATAAACTGCTTTATACACATTATAAGAGGCCCTCAGCTCTGATACATCGTTATATTCATTAACTGTGCTGTTCAGATCCTCTTTCGCTGTACACATTTTTTTCCCATCTCTGCTTCCATTCTCAAAACTGCACCCAAACATGTTCTCCCAGAAGATTCTCACCATATTATTTCTTGGATCGCTGTCAGGTTGAAGACATAGAAGAAACTCATGAAGTCCCTTGATCTGTCCTCGACGGATGGCAATGCCCAGTGTGCCCCCAACGAGGGGTACAAAGCGTGGAAGGTGGAGCACAGGTGAGGTGGTCCAAGCCTCACTTGCAATCCACTGCCTGCCAGTCACATTTTGCAGTAACAATTCATCCATCAGGGGTAACAGATCAGTTGAGAATGCCACCACTACTCTGGCTGTAGAGGCCTTAATCACTGCCACTATGCGCTGAATGTCCCTGTGATTATCATAGGGCATTATTTCAGAAAAAGCTACACAACCCCCAAATCGCTGCATTTCCTGATGGAAAGACTGAGCAGCATAGATTCCATAGTCATCATCACTATAGAGAACCCCAACCCATGTCCATCCAAAATATTTTAAGATCTGAACCATAGCCCGCACCTGGAAGGCATCACTGGGGATTGTTCTAAAGAAAGAAGGGTACTTTTTCCTGTCACTCAAACAGGAGCAGGTGGCGTAGTAGCTAATCTAATTAGGAGAGACAGTAAGAATGCAGAAAGGTGAAGGTGGGTAAAACATAAAGAAAGAAATGTTCTTTATTATAAAAGTAGCATTAAATCATTGTTACGATTATGTTTATATTCATACCATATCTTACCATTGGAATTCGAAACAGACCCAGTACACTAGAAACTGCAATTGAGTGAGTGGACCCAGGATCCCCAACAATAGCAATCACTGGTGATGGGCCAGTACAATTCAGGTTTGAAAATGACTTTTTTGTGCCACTAATAAGAGTTGTAGCAGCCCTGAATGCCACTACAAGCTTCAAACAGTTGTCATAAAGATGGTAACCAAGAGTGATGTTAGGCAGCAGGTTTGGATTCTTATTGATCTCATCTACAGCAAAAACCATGGTTTGTGCCTGCTGGAAACTTGACATATAAAATCTAGGAGAAAAAAAAAACAAACTCAGTGACAATGTATGTATATATATATATATATATATATATATATGTGTGTGTGTGTGTGTGTGTGTGTGTGTGTGTGTGTGTGTGTGTGTGTGAAGAAATTAAATAAAGCTCATTGCATGTAATTATATAAAAGGTATGCTAATTAATTATCTTTTTCATGTTATTGTCATCTTTTTCTTTTTCTTTTTTTTTTCTTCTTTTCTTTAATCTAATTTCAGTTTTCCACACTCTTCAGTCAACATAACGTCTCATCCTCTGCTTTCCACACTCACTCCTCACACTTGGGCTGTTCCGGCTCCATTCTGAAACTAAGTTCTGGAAAGACTTTGAGGTGCTGAACCTCAAACAAGCCTCCAATGATAAAATCTCCATCCTGGTACATCCCGTTCAGCTTGAAGTGTCCCTGGATTTGACAGGAGTCTGAAATGAAAGCAGCAGAGACAAAAGTACAGGAAAGATAGAGACAGATGTTTAGAGTAATCCACATTTCTCTTCCTTAATTTCTGTATGACCCACTCACTCTATTGATTCCCTAATTTATTATAAGGACTGTGCACTGTTTTTTTTTTTTTTTCTACAGAACAGGCGATGTCACATGGACCTCCCTGTGAATGAATACGTCATTGTGGGTTCATTTATCATTATGTTTTCAAATATTATTGATGAATGATAGCAAAAAATAAAAAAAATAATACATATATATATGTGTGTGTGTGTGTGTGATTCAAAATATGTGTAAAACACCTATTAAAAATCAATATGGGGAATTTCTTCATATTAATTAACAATATATTGGGGCCTTGTTTTTACAGACCTTAGTGTAAAAATCTGAAATTTGTACATTCAGCATTTATAGCATTAGAATCTGTTTAAAAATGTGTGCTGTTCAAATAAGCATCTGCTTTTGCATATGTTTTTAACAAGCTCAGATCAGATCAGAATAATTGTGATAATTGATGCTGGTCTTGAAGATCTGAGCCAGCCAGTGGCACTGTAGTCTGTAGGCTGTCTTCTAATGGACAGTAAGTTACACATGATATCTTCTAGGTGGCAGTCATGCGCTGGACTATGTTTTTGTAATGCACCATTTTGTTTTGTTTATCACAGGAGCTTTAGGCACTCCCAGTTCCTACAAGCTTCTTTCCTCAATGCTAATTAACACAGAGATAACACTGATACACATAGTGTATATTTGTATTAACATGCAAATCAGTGACTTTCGATAACAGTGCCCAGTAAAAATAACTTTTATAATTCTACTGGCCACTGTTATCGAAGGCATACTGTATTTATTTTACTGGGCACTGTTAGCAAAGGCACTGATTTGTATGTGAATGCAAATAGTATGTGCTTCCACTATGTGCTTATTTTGCCATTCTTAATCAAATGTCATTTTCTTTTAATACATTTATTTTAATGACAATCATGCATAAACAATATACCAGCTGCACACAGAGTGTCTACCTTGTAAGCAGTAGTTAAATAACTACATCTATATGATATTTGTGAGTAACATCATTTTATTTCAGACAGAGAAAATCTTAGCAAAATCAACTAAAATTCAAAAACTGCCAAAAGAACCTAATGAACCTGTGAGAGATATACATTTGATATCAGTTTATTTGAATGTTAAATAAGCAACACACACATATACAGTGTATATACGCACAATTTGAAGTTATTGGATATTTTATTTTATTTACAGGATCTTACACCAGTTAATTACTCATCTGGTCAGCATGTAAAACTATTTATTTTGGGTTGATCTTCCCATGATGGCTTTTTTAGTGTTTCTTTCTGGGTGTAATATAATTAAGTAGCACTTTGGTGCAAATATGGCCACCAGTAATCCAAAACTGGAAGCCAGTATGGCAAAAATCTCCACAGCCACTGCATATTTCCCTGGTGAGCTCACATATGCTGGAACAAATGTAATCCACACAGCACAGAAAATCAGCATGCTGAAAGTGATGAACTTTGCTTCATTAAAATTATCTGGAAGTTTCCTGGCCATGAAGGCTAACAGGAAACTTACTGCCGCCAACAGTCCAATGTATCCCAACAGCACTGAAAAACCAGTCACTGAGCCAATAGCACATTCATAGACTATTTTAGAGCGGATATACTGATTATTTTTATGGGGTGTTGGGGATGCAGTAGATAACCAGACTGTACATATTGCTACTTGTGTAGAAGTTAGGGCTAAAACTGTTCCTCTTTGCTGTGCTGAACCAAACCACTTTATGGCAGATTTGCCCTCTGGTCGAGATGACTTGAATATGGCTATTACCACCATAGTCTTGACCAGGATGCTGGAGATGCACAGGACAAAGCTTATGCCAAACACAGCATGTCTTAACTGACATGTCCATAACTGCGGCCGGCCAATGAACAGCAGCACACACAGGAAACACAGTTTGAGTGACAACAGCAGCAGGAAGCTAAGCTCTGAATTGTTGGCACGTACTACAGGAGTGTTACGATGATGAGCAAAGACGACCATCACAAGAGCACAGAAACTAGTGCCTAAGAGGGAGGCAGTGGTCAGAGAAATCCCCAGCGGATCTTCATAGGATAGAAATTCAACTTCTTTAGGAACACATTGGTCATTTTCTGGACTCGGCCAAAACTCATCTGGACACATGACACATTCGGGTGAATCTGTAATAGACAGAAAGAAAGAGAAATATAGAGCAAGAGCACAGTATAATTATATTGAAAATGATCCAATAATTATGTTCAAATAGATATTTAATTTGCAAACATGAATCTTCTCACTTGTTGTATTAGAAATCTCTCCATCGCCACATGGCAGGCAGTCAAAACAGCAGACAGGAAAGCCTTTCCTCCTAGCTCGCCTGGTGCCTGGGGGACAGCTCTCACTGCACACAGACTGTGGGGGCTGAAGGATGATATTCAATATTTAAATTTCTAGATATATTTATTTACATATACCTAAAATGTATATGCATGATTATTACTATTTTTAATCATATTCTTTCATATCTGTCAGTGAACAGAGTTAAGAACATTTAAAAGGGTACAAAGACTTAATTTATTGCTACTGATTACTCATTTGCCAATGAAATTTAGTTTTTTGTTAAATGTTCAGACTAAACATCCTAACCAAGAAGTAACATGCTATATGCTATTTGCCTTTTTTGTCTCAAAATTCCAGTATAATGCATCTTCATCCAGCGTGAGCACTTTCCCTGTTGTCGCCCCTTCATCTACCACACCAACTGTGTGGACAATGATCGACCCATCGGACCTTGGGTGCCAGTTCATCACATCATAGATGGCCAGAGCATCTCCATTCTCATCAAATGAAACACGATCCCCAAAACCTGTGGTGAAGTTCACTTTCTGTAGGTAGTGAACCAGCTGTACAGTTTGTAGACAAAACGTGTTATATGAAATATGTGGCAGAACTTTGTATATTGTGTGCACTATATATGAGTTTTACCTGCCAAGGTTTCAGGTTGGTTATGTCGGCACAGCTGTTCCCACTGAATGATCCTCTCCCCTCCTCACACTGTATCAGGTCATGTAGTGCATGTGCCAGGGCATAAACTGCCTTATACACATTATATGAGGCCCTCAGCTCTGATATATCAGTGTATGCTGTTTCTGTGCTGCTCAGATCTTCTTGCCCTGAACATTTGGTTCCGCCTTGTTCTCGTTGTTCATCTACAGCCTCAAACTTGCACCCAAACATTTTCTCCCAGAAGATTTTTATTGTACTGTTTTTTGGATTATTGTCAGGGTGAAGATGTATCAGAAAGTCATGAAGTCCCTGAATCTGTCCACGACGGATGGCAATGCCCAGTGTCCCCCCCAGTAGGGGCAAATATTGTGGAGTTTGTAGGACAGGTGTTGTTGTCCAAGCCTCACTTGCAATCCACTGCCTGCCTGTCACATTTTGCAACAACAACTCATCCATCAGGGATGACAAATCAGTTGAGAATGCTACAACTACCTTGGCTGTAGAGGTCTGTATAACCCCTACTATTCGATGAATGTCCCTGTGGTTGTTATCATAAGGCAACATCTCAGAGAATGCCACACAACCCCCAAACACCTGCATTTCCTGCTGGAAGGACTGAGCAGCATAGACACCGTAGTCATCATCACTGTAGAGGAGACCAACCCAGGTCCATCCAAAATGCCTCAAGATCTGAACCATAGCCCGCACCTGGAAGGCATCACTGGGGATTGTTCTGAAGAAAGAGGGGTACTTTTTCCTGTCACTCAAACAGGAGCAAGTGGCATAGTAGCTAACCTAATATAAATCACAAGAACAAAACAAAAAACAAACAAAAAAGGTTTCTCAGGCAATTTCACACTGTGAATGAAATTCATAGGAAATGAGAAGCAAGGGAATAAAAATGGATTTAAAGCACACACACACACACACACACACACACACACACACACACACACACACACACATTTTTAAAAATTATTTACAAACTGATATTATTTACAAACTGATATTTGGAAACAAATAATGTATATTTTATGGCAAAAAAAACATATATCATGTCTTACCATAGGAACTCGAAACAGACCCAGAACACTGGAAATTGCTATTGATTGACTTGAACCTGGGTCCCCCACAATCCCAATCACCGGAGGAGGGCCAGTGCAGTTGAGGTCTGAGAAAGACTCCTCTGTCCCGCTAGCCAGGGATATGGCAGCCCGGAACGCCACTCCAAGTCTTAAGCAGTTGTCATAGATTTGGTAACCAAGCGTGATGTTAGGCAGCAGGTCGTTATTATTGTTAATCTCATTTATGGCAAAAACCATAGTCAGTGCCTGCTGGAAACTTGCCATATAGAATCTGGAATTAGCAACACAAATTTTATGATTAAGTAGTAATGTATCTAGCTTACTGTATATTTCAAATCAGAGATCAATTATAATATAAATATTATATAATGTAGATTACAACCACATTTCTCTTTTGTCCTTGTGCTTTTCTACTCACTATTTGAGTTTTATATGCAGTACTTAATTTCAACACAAAATTGTAATAATATAGTTTCTGTTCTCATATATTAGTTGAGTTGAATAACAAAATCTAGAAGTCACAAATAATTTAGAAAAATATTGTGAACAATTCACAATCAGCAGCTATGTCATTGTTCTTTTTTATCATTTTCTTTAAATCTCATTTTACTTTTCTTTCATACTCTTTGTTAAGCGCAGCAGTTCTCATTCAATCCAAACTCACTCTTCACACTGGGGCAGTTCTGGCTCAGTTCTGAAGGTAAGTTCTGGGAAGACTTTGAGGTGCTGAACCTCAAACAGGCCTCCAATGATGAAGTCTCCAACCTGGTACATCCCGTTCAACTTGAAGTGTCCTTGGAGCTGACAGGAGTCTGAGATAAAAGTAGCAGAGATATAGTTACATGACAGATACAGGCAGATATTTAGAGTGATCCACATCTCCTTTTTTATGACAAACTCAGCTAAATTCACTGTATGACCCAGTGTGGTATTCTTTTATAGTAGGGGAGGTGTCACTTGAGAAATAAGGACATCCTTCTGGGTAACTGTTTTGTGTCATTTTCAAATCATGAGTGAAGAGTGACAAGGTATTGTTTATTCATTCATTCGTTCGGTCGTTCATTCATTCTGTCCATTAACCTAAATACCATTTGATTAAAAACAAAAAAAAACAAAAAACAAAAACCCTTTTTTAGGTAATTGATCAGTTACTTAAAAAATGTAGACAGTTGATGTTAGCCTGTTTATATTCTATTAAATACACATTTCACTCATTAAAGATTAGACTGAAGTACACACACACATACACACACACACACATTGGCATTGGTGGTTTACATATGCATAATGCGTAATGGCTTTTATACTGTACCAACTGTATTTTCTATCGACCCACCCTACACCTAAACCTACCCTTTACAGAAAATGTTATCCATTTTTAGATTAAAAAATAAAAATAAAAATACACCATTTAGTATGTTTTTAAGCCTTTTGAATTACATGGACATAGGCAGTGTCCTCATAAACCACCTTCACACTGACCTTTGTCATAATAACTATGTCATTATACAAATTTGTGTCCCCATAAACCACCCAAACCAGTGCACACACACACAAATCCCCAAAACATGGATTGTGCATTAGAAGCTAATTGGGAAAACAATTATGGAAAGTGTGCATTCTCACAGTTCTGTAGGAAGATTCTGGCATTTGGGGTACACTGGAGTAGTCAGCTGTGGAGCTGAATATTTAAATACATAATTGTTTGTTTGCTTGTTTCTATATTTTTCAACAAGCATATAACAGGCCTACATTTCACAGCAGCAATCCATTTGCAATAAAGATTTTAAGTCTAGTTAAATGTATATGCTGTTCATAAATGATGCTTTATGTCTGCAATATAAAATAGGTGAATTCAGGTTATTTGGAACATTTTTTTAAAACACACACACACACACACACTTATTTGTTTGTTTGTTTGTTTATTTATTCATTCATTCATTCCGTTATGTTCCATCCTGATTTTATCTGTATTTGAATGCAACATCTCATCCCATAATCGCTTATTCTGTGCCACCTATTCTTAGTAAGGCATGTTTAATAAGGTTAACATAACATTGGAGTGGAGTGGAGTATGCTGACTACAGTGAAGGTGGCACTTAAAGATTGAAAGCTGTAACAGAAGAAAATCCCCTAATAAATTATTTAAATATTGCGATACATTTTATTTACTTACTTAATTTGAAGGTTTAATAATAAAAGCTAAACTCAGTCAACAGCATTTGTGGCGTAATGTAGATTACAAAAAAAAAAAGTCATGTCCATTGTATTCTTAAAAAAACAACAAAAAAAATGTTATGGTGAGCGGCTTACAATAAATAGGGCCAAATTGTTAAAATTAAAATACTATTTCTCACAAGACATAATATGCATGTTAGGATGATTTAAATTCATATGTTCTGTGTAAATCATTCATCAATTAATTTTTAGATAAAATGTTTCTTTGAACTGAATATTTCAATTTATGTGAGGGTACAGAAGGGATTTGTTAGACCAGAGATTTATCTGAAAACCAGCCAAGCTTATTTGATACAAAACAGCTACTAATTGCTCTTAACCTGCATCAAAGCTGTTTATTCAAGTTTCAACAAGCAGTACATTTGTTCAGCATTTAAAACTAAAGTTGTTTTTTTTTTGTTTTTTTTTTAGGTTGCTCTTCCCATGATGGCTTTTTTAGTGTTTCTTTCTGGGTGTAAAATAATGATGTAGCACTTTGGAGCAAATATGGCCACCAGTAATCCAAAACTTGAAGCCAGGATGGCAAATATGTCTACAGCCACTGCGTATTTCCCTGGTGAACTCACATAGGCTGGAACAAATGCAATCCACACAGCACAGAAGATCAGCATGCTAAAAGTGATGAACTTTGCTTCATTAAAATTATCTGGAAGGTTTCTCGCCAGGAAGGCTAACAGGAAACTTACTGCTGCTAAAAGGCCAATATAGCCGAGTAGCATGGAAAACCCAGCCACTGAGCCTATAGTACATTCATATACTATTTTGGAACTGATATACTGGCTATTTTTATGGGGTGCTGGGGATGCATTTGATAGCCAGACTGTACATATCACAACCTGAAGGGCTGTTAGGACCAGAACTGTGCATCTTTGTTGAGCTGCTCCAAACCATTTCATTGCTCCTTTACCCTCTGGTCGAGATGACTTGAACACAGCTATTACCACCATAGTCTTGACCAGGATGCTGGAGATGCAGAGGACAAAGCTTATGCCAAACACAGCATGTCTTAACTGGTAGGTCCACAACTGAGGCCGGCCAATGAAAAGCAGCACACACAGAAAACATAGTTTGAGTGACAACAGCAGCAGAAAGCTGAGCTCTGAATTGTTAGCTCACACAACTGGAGTATGGCAGTGATGTGCAAAGATGACAACCACTGCAGAACAGATACAGGTGCCGAGCAACAAAGCAGTGCTCAAGGAAATGCCAAGAGGTTCCTCATAGGATAGAAACTCCACTTCTTTTGGGACACACTCATCCTTTTTTGAGTTGGACCAGAACTCATCTGGACACACTGTGCACTCAATGGAATCTATGTATATTAAAATTAAAGAGAGAGAGAGAGAGAGAGAGAGAGAGAATAAAAACATACATAATGTTGAACTGTGATTGAACAACAATATTGTTTCAACTGTTGTAATTTTGCTGGCTTGACTCTCTTCACCTGATATATTTGAAATCTCTCCATCTGCACATGGAAGGCAGTCAAAACAGCAAAGAGGAAGGCCCTTCCTTCTGGCTCGCCTGGTGCCTGGGGGGCAGCTCTCACTGCACACAGACTGTTGAGGCTAAAGGACACATAAAACACACACACACACACACACACACACACACACACACACAGAGAAATAGTGTATGTTTGTATAATTTCCAAAAAGTGTACTTCCTTCAGCAAAAATTACACACATAATATGATATCATAGGAGGATTCTGTTTCAATAGTTTAAAAGATTGAAAAAGACTTACTTTATTTGTCTCTAAGTTCCAGTATATTGCATCCTCCTCCAATGTGAGCACCTTCCCTCTTGCTGCCCCTTCATCTACCACACCAACTGTTCTAGCAACTATTGCTCCATCAGAGCTTGGCTGCCAGTTCATCACATCATAGATGGCCAGAGCATCTCCATTCTCATCAAATGACACATGATCCCCAAAGCCTGTGGTGAAGTTCACTTTCTGTAGGTAGTGAACCAGCTGTAGTTTGTAGACAGAACATAATATCTGTCTTAATGATTTGTATGAATATGTTTTGTTTTTGTTTTCCATTTAGCTATCCTATAAAATTTGAAATTAACAGTATAACTGATAAGCTATGCTTCTGTCCACAGGAGTCTTACCTGCCAGGGTTTTAGGTTGGTTATATCGCCACATCTGTTCCCACTGAATGGCCCACTACCCTCCTCACACTGCATAAGGCCATGTAGTGCATGTGCCAGGGCATAAACTGCCTTATACACATTATATGAGGCCCTCAGCTCTGATACATCAGTGTATGCTGTTTCTGTGCTGCTTAAATCTTCCTGTCCTGTACACATTTTTTCTCCCTCTCTACCTCCAGTGTCAAAGCTGCACCCAAACATGTTCTCCCAGAAGATTCTCACCATATTATTTCTCAAATTACTGTCAGGATGGAGGCGTAGCAGAAATTCATGAAGTCCCTGGATCTCTCCTCGACGGATGGCAATGCCAAGAGTGCCTCCTAGAAAGGGCAGAAGACGCTGAGTGTGAAACACAGGTGAGGTTGCCCAAGCTTCACTTGCAATCCACTGCCTGCCTGTTACATTCTGCAATACCACCTCATCCATCAAAGGCAGCAGATAGGCTTCTGTGGAGAACACGACCACCACTCTTGCTGTAGAGGCCTGAATCCCTTGTACAATGCGCTGGATGTCTACGTGGTTGTTATCAAGAGGTAAGATTTCAGAAAAAGAGAAACAACCTCCAAACAACTGCACTTCCTTTTGGAAGGATTGAGCAGCATTGATGCCGTAGTCATCATCACTGTAGAGAAGACCAACCCAGGTCCATCCAAAATGCCTCAAGATCTGAACCATAGCCCGCACCTGGAAGGCATCACTGGGGATTGTTCTGAAGAAAGAGGGATACTTTTTCCTGTCACTCAAACAGGAGCAGGTGGCGTAGTAGCTAACCTTTTAGGAGAGATCATAATGACACAAATCGTTGTTATAGCAATTACTCTTTTAAATTGGCAGACAAAATGAAACATTTTGTGAAAGGTAATAGAATTTTATAATTAGCTCATCCTACCATAGGTATTCGAAATAGTCCCAGCACACTGGAGATTGCTATACAGTGAGTAGATCCAGGATCTCCCACAATCCCAATTACTGGAGGAGGGCCAGTACAGTTGAAACTATAAACGGTCTCCTCTGTCCCACTAAGCAGGGCGGTTGCAGACCTGAAAGCCAGTCCAAGCTTCACACAGTTGTCATACAGATGATAACCGAGGGTGATGTTAGGCAACAGGTTAGGATTGTTATTGATCTCATTTATGGCATATACCATAGTTTGTGCCTGCTGGAAACTTGCCATATAGAATCTAGAAAAGGCAGCACAATGTTTACATTCAGTTACCCAAAAGAATATCAGAATATCGTCACAAAAAGAAAAAAAAAAAAACCTCTTGATCTCTATCATCTCAGCACATTTCAAACCTTTCATTAGACAATCAGCTCTAAACAAATAACAAAACTACCAAATAAATAAACATAGACTTTGTTCTGCATGTTTCCTTCTATTGTCTTTCAAATGTCCTTTCTTTTTTTGCCATCCGTTTATCCCAGGCTCACCGCTCACAATGTGACTGTTCCGGTTCTCTTTTAAAGTTCAGTTCTGGGAACATTGTGATGAGATGAAATGCAAACAGGCCTCCAATGATAAGGTCTCCATCTTGGTACATCCCCTTCAACTTGAAGCGTCCCTGGAGCTGACAGGAGCCTGACCTGGTGATTGAAGATGCAGAGATACAGGTAAAGGACAGATAAAAACATAAATATAGTGTGATCCACATCTCTATTACTTTCTCTCACACACCCATTTGACTCATTAATGTATGACGAGTCAGCACTGTTTTATAGAGCAGGTGGTGTCACATGGGCGTTGGGAAAGACGTCACTCTAGGTTTCACATTCTCTGTTTCAGAATTTGCACAGAATAAATGCAACATAGTTACCAAAATTACAGTTTAAAACTCAAAGGTGTCACATTTGTTATTTTCTAGCAATAAACATTCTCTTTTTTTAACAACAAAAAAAAAAAGAAAAAGAAAAAAATAAATAATAAGAAAAAAAGTTTAAAAAAAGAAAAATAAATTAAATAATGGTCACAATTAACAGAGAACTGGGACCATGTAATGTTGTGCTAGCCACTTTCTATGCTAGGCTTATTTTATGTTAATAGCAATAGTTTAACAAATCTAACTTTTCAGTTCTCATAAAAAGAGATTGTGATTCTAATGCACAAAAAAGCTGGGTGGGGGAGTGTGTTCTTTAATATATCCAGTAGATGGCAGTCACCTAATGACAAGCTCTGTCATTTCTCACTTTATCTGATGAATCAACCTTTACCTACTGGACATCCCTTACAAACATATACAAATACACAGACATACAATCTCAAATGCACATAGTTTGCCCTTCATAAAGAGCAGGAATAGACTATTGGGCAGGGCGACACACTGAGGTGAGCCTGTGCCTGCATGGCAAATAGTTGTAAAGCTCTTAGTTTTGTGAGATTCCTGATTTTATAATGTTTTGTATGTAGGTTCCTGTTTCCTTATGCACCCCTCCTTGCCCCCCTGGAACACGGCAGGCCACTCAACCGGGACAGCCTGTCTGCTCCTTTAATTGTTTGCCCTGTGCTGAAGGGGAAATTAGCAATATCTCAGGTAAATATCTATCTATCTATATATACTTATACATATATATATATATATATATATATATATATACATACATAATGATATACTTTTTTGTATATCATTGAAGTAACAAACAAATGAGAGAGCGAGAGAGAGAGAGAGATGTATTTTATAGGTTATATTTTATGCTATGTTCTCTGGACATCAGGGTTTTTTTTTTTTTCTATGATTCTAACAAAAGATGATTTTCTACTATGTTATGAAAGATATTACATAATTATTTGATATTCTAATCTGCAATGTGTAAACATGACCATAAAAGAGTATTCCCTTTCTTTACATTGTATATATACATTGTATCTAATTTGCATAATATTTTTGGGAGCAACATGTAATGAAAAAGAAGTTTAATAATGAGAGCAACATCTTAGCAACCCTAATAAACATGCTGTATGTTCTGGTGTCCATTGCAGAGGACATGTTCTGTAACAGAAGTCGTATTCTGATTTGAATCCCCATAGCGTTTTTCTGACACATTTGTTTATGATGAACAATTTGAGAATTAGCCAGATTTAAATGAAAATTACAAAATATTATATTTTCATAGGAGTGGTGAATTCAGTCATTCAGTCAATGTCAGTCATTTTTTAAAGACCAGTGAGGAGTTTTCATAGTTAAACCTTCAAACATTTTTCTAAAAAAGTCCTGAATGTGTTCTATCCAGACTTAAAACTATGATGTGTGGAAAACTGCTAAAATTAATTATCTTCTACAGAGGAAAACGGTCTATGGCTTGTCTCAGGAGGATATGTACACACTTACACTTAGGATATGCTCACATGATTCCTGCAGAATGGTAATTTGATAATTTTCAATATAATCCACATACAATACAAAGTTAAATGAAATGATAATTTAGTCGTCTAATTTATTTGAAGCTTTCAAATAATTATTCTGTTCTATATTTAAATTATATATTAAAAAAGAAGTGGCTGTTTACAGCGTATCTGCAGGTAAGATATGTTACACAATTCAAAGGTGGTAATGATAACATTCATAATGTGATGCTTTGCCACTATTTTATGATCCCTAATACACTTCAAGGCACCTTGATCTGAAGCTCTGTTAAATCACATGACCTAGTAACTACTCCACCCACAATGTATATCATTGGCCAGTCTCATCTGATGTTACATTTGGCATCTTGACATTTTTTTTATAACTGAGAACTCTAGACTTCCAGACATTCTGGATAGGGTCCTCATTAGCTGTTTCCATGGTTGGATTTGAAAGCTTCAGGAATAGCCAATAAGATGCCAGTGACTAAACTGGTACCACTTGGTCTGTTGGTTCTGCTATACTTCTCAGTAGTTTTCTGCAATGCATTGGACAATAGGTGCTGGACACTGGGTGATTTTAATTCACCAGTACTGGAACAGGATGGTGATATTGTAATTGGAGGGCTGTTTCCCATGCACTATATAGCTCTGGAAACTGACCATAATTACTCTGAACGGCCACAGCATCAAGAGTGCAGCAGGTGTGTGAAACAGCATGCAGAGAATGAAGAACAGCAATGAAAAGATAAAAGAATATACCAGTTAAAATATGTATAAACAAGTATAAATAAGTATAAACCTTAAATGTAATGTGAATGAGATCCACACTTTGTTACCCATACCATTTACTGTATTATTATGCTAAAAGAATGATGTTTATCACTTTTGTGAACTGTTTTCCTCAGAATAAGCCTGTTTGTTAACTTCTCACTACTGCTATGCCGAGCTCTCTCCTTGTTGTCTTTGCTCTCTTCTCATCTTTTCAACAGGTTTGATTTTCGTGCATTCCGCTGGGTCCAAACAATGGTGTTTGCCATTGAAGAAATTAACCGCGACTCCAGTTTGAATTGAATTGAATTGAACGCCTTTATTGTCATTGTATTTCTCTGCATACAACGAAATTAGGAGCACTGCTCCTGACTGGTGTTAGAAAAACAAACATAACCACACACAATAAATAAGTCTGTAAGACTGTGCAGTACAATTTTACAAGTAAATAGAGCAAGTGACTTGGTCATGATATTCACATTGAGCAATCTGAGTAAAGTGACCATTTAT
>JAFVLL020019619.1:0-10126 GCA_021397915.2 Tor tambroides
CACACACACACACACACACACACACACACACCAAGGCGGTTGTGTCAGTGGATCTGTTATAAGTGCTAATTCATCACTGCTACCAAAGTGTGATTAAGTTTTCAACACCCTTGACACTGTGTCCTAAAGTCAGCATGTTTATATTTAGCTACCTGGACATTTGAAGGTAACTCTTTCGCCCCCTTGAGGTTTGTTACTGCACACTTGCGATTTAAGCACTTGCCGTTATAGCCATAGTTTCTAGTCCTTTTATTGAATATCTCCACCATGATCTCAGCACAGGAAGAAAAGCTTTCCCTGTAATTCTCTCTGTCTTTCTCCTGATCTTTCACTCCTTCCTCTGTGATGAAGCTCTTTGATCTGCTCTAAGTAGGTGGAGCTCATAGATCATCCTGGAATGTGATTGTAGGTTTTTATAAAGCCTGAGTCTGCCAGCCACGTTCATGACTGCTACAGCCGCCGCTGCCCCGCAGGTAACAACAACAGTCATCTTCATTACACACCGCCAAGTCTTCATTCCTAGAGACAATTTTATTCAAAATAAAAAAATACAAAGAAAATATACGAGAGAATGACAAACTATTTTATATAATGCAATGAATAGTACAATGCATGAATATTTTAGGTAGATTCCATTCAAAATATTACTCGAGTAGAGTTTATTAAACTTCCCATCTGCGATAGAAATCACCCAAAGAGGAAGCACAGGACGTCTTTTCTCCACTTTCTTAAACTAACATTGGATCGGGCGACTGGGGCTGAATTGCAGTGGTTTAGTGTGTGACATACCACCTGACCGCTAAAGCTAAGAGCACACATGGATGGTATTTTTGCGCTCCTTAAGAATGAATTAGACCAAAAATGTGCGTAGCGCTGACTGGATTAAACTATATATCCAGAGTGTCCTGTTTTCAATAGCAGGACGCCAGTACCGAATCATTAAAGAGTCAAGTGATGTGGTTCACAAGACACTGACTTTCCAACCCAGAGCCTGTGAGACTGCAAACTGAACTCTGACAGAAATTAACTTCATTAGACGTTTCGGTCAGAACTGTCAAAGTGCATCAGCATCAACTTGTTTTAAAATGCGTGTGCTTTGCCACCATGAAAAGTACATTAAGAATGTGGTATTTTAGAAAGTGTGTGAAGAATTTTGCTTTTAATTTATTTGCATAATATATTGCAAATGTTCTCCCTTTACTAAAACAATAAATTCAGTACATTTACATATTACAATATTTTTTTCAAGAATTTCTATACAATGACACAATAAAATTCTCTTGCAAAAATATTCACCAATTTAGATGTTTAAAACAACATCAAAGTCATGGGTTCGATTCCCAGGGATGCATCAACTGATAAAATGTGTAACTTGAATGCAATGTAAGTCGCTTTGGATAAAAGTGTTGCATAAATGCAAATGCAAACATAAAATCAACACAACTGGATTCAAGTCTGTACTCTGGACACGTATGCAATCCAAAATGTGTTTAATTTCTCAACACGTGTAGTTATTATGTACTTATTATCATGTCTCAAGGTAATTGCATACTACATTTTTGGCTATACTTAACAATTAAGTAATTTTCAGATTTATAAAGCTGAATACTTAATTTGACTTATAATGAGAGATAATTACAGGGGTGAAAATCTATTCAATTGAGCTTTACAAGAATACAGGAAAGGAATATTCTTGGTTAAATGCGTTCAATGTTCAAACGGTACAGCACAGTACTTGCAACACCAAGGTCAAGGTTCGATTCCCAGGGAATGCATGCTAAAACATATACACAATCCAATACTTGAATGTAATGTAAGTTGCTCTGGACAAACAACTGCAAATTAAACTCAATCAACCATATGTAATAAGCAAAATATTAATAATAATAACAACCACAACAACAATAATAATAACAATTAATAAGAAAAATAAATAAATAAATGAATAAATAAATAAATGCTAATAATATTACTAAATAATAATAATAATAATAATCTGATTCCTCCCTCACTCAAGCAAGGAATTAATGTATTTAACCCAAAATATTTCTTTAAACTGCTCCCATGATATGGCATACCATACTATTATTTTAGTATTATTGAGATACTAATATAGTTTTTTATTAATATTTTGAAATAATTTTAATTTGATATATTTTCTGTTTTCATTATTTTTAGTTAAAGTTTAAATAATTTTGTTGTGTTTTTATAATTTATTCTTTTTGAAAAACTGTCCATAATGTTAATAATAATTTATTAGTTTTATTTCAGTTTCGGTTTTAGCTATTTTACACTTAAAAAAAAAAAGATTCATTGAATTTACTAAAATTTTTAAGGTAAGTGGTTGCAATCAATTTATTTGAGCTACATTTAAATTAAAACAAATTTAGTTGACTAACTTTCAACATGTTTTTTTTTTTATTTAAATGTAGCTAAAATAAATAGTTTGCAACCACTTACCTTAAAAAAAAATTAGTAGCATTTTTTTCAGTGTACAACAGCATATTAGACTAAATGACCAGTAACATTGATTTAAACATGAAATTGAAAAAGAGAAAAACTGAAATAATATCTTCTTATTTAGAACTTCATTTATTGTGCAGTGTAGTTAACTAAAACTTTAACTAAAATGATAAAAAATATCATTTTTGTTACTTGAAATAAAAGAAACATGAAGCAAAATAAAACTAAAAATGTTTTCAATTTATTTCAGCTATTATAAATGCAACATTTTTCATTTAGTCTAATATGCTGTTGTACACTGAAAAAAAAATGCTCAGAAGTTGCTAGTAAATTTCACAAGTTACTAGCAACTTCTGAGTGAAAATTATTTCTACATCAAATAATTACAAATCATTTTTTTCAGTGTTTAATAACTCTAAACTATAGGGTGTTGTGCCATTAAATCTCTGTGATATTCTGATCTCTATAGATGTGGCTCGGCTCCCTCTTTAATGTAATTTCATGACATTTTCTCCACTCATTCTCTCATCTGATCTGTCTGACAGGGTCTGGCATCTGTAACAGGAACAGCCTGGCGGACGGCCACATTGCAAAGAAGCACAAACCCAAACTCATCAAGAAGCACTTATCCAGCCCACGGGAAAACTCTCCTAAACTCAGAGATCCATTCACAGTCTTCAAAACTCACCAGACCCCCTGAAAACAGCAGGTCCACCGGATGCTTTCACTTTCTAAACAAAAAAACAACAGTTACCCTTTACGAAGCCATAAATCAGCAGAAAGCGGCGCAGACCCTCAGAGCAGCTGTCTAATTTCAGAAGTGAATGCAAACCCCAGAGTCCCAGAGAAAAACACTCTTCAAAGGCCGACAGGAGGAGTCGAGCGAGCGGCGTTCGCTAAAGTTTAGACGCACAACTTTTGTTTATCCAGCTGTGATGTATTACTCTGCACTGTGGTTTACTTGAGAATATTTTCCACCTTCAGAGTTCATGACTGCACTTCGCTGGTACTATTGCTCACACTTACGGTTAGCAATGTGATCAAACATGAATTAAATGTAACCCGCAACATACTGTTTCAAGTGTCTTGTCTTGTAAAAATGATTTTTGTAAATAAAACAAAGATTATCGGAACATGTTTTGCAAGAACATATTTTTTTAATCTTTCTACCTCAAAATTAAACACAATGTATCATCATTCTGAGTTCAGGACAGGAGATATCATGCCCTCTAGTGGTGTACAGCGCAATGCCTATTTACAGGTAAACTAAACAATAACTCAAACTACTGTATGTCTGAGAATAAATATTTTAGTAACTTTATATGCCTAGTTCTATAACTGGGTACATTTCACATCAACAAATAATAATTCAACAATTAACAACTCATCTACAATATAGTTTGGGTACCAATTCTCCCTATTGACTTTCCCCTACTGATATGTGCTTAGTATAAGCCAATATATGCTAGTAATATGCATGTTAATAAGCATGTTAATAATAGTGAGAATTGGTCCCTAAACTAAAGTATTACCACAATAGATTATTGTAGACAAAACATTGAAAAAAATGAGAGGACACATACAATTGTATGTACAAAATGTCCACCACAGAAAAATATAATAATGTCACATGATGCTGGCTTTTTATTTATTTATTTATTTATTTTAGTTGTGGTGGGTTGTTTGGTTAGTACTTTTGTGGTTGGTTAGTACTCACATGAGAAAAGTAAAATATTTTCTTTACTTAATTCTAAAGGAAATTCAATATATTTGATTTAATATTATTAAATACAATATTATATTAAATTAAAAAAATTATTATTTTTTCTGAATATTTACATTTTATAAATACAGATAAAGTTGACTTTAACAAATTTTATTTATTATTTTGAAAATTTAAGACTCACACTTCAAAAATATTCACTTCAAAAACTGTAATTGGGGCAATTGAGGGCAATTTTAAGCATTGGAATTATATTAATAATTAATATATAATGGATCTATATTATATTTTAAATAAAGCATTAATGGACATTGTAGAATGAATTTAATACATAAAATAAATGTTTATATTTTCAAATATACAAGGTACCTACAAAGTCCATTCGTTCAAAAACTATCAGGGAATTTTAATATTTCCAGGCCTGGAAAAGCAGTGGAACAATCTTCAGAATAGAAGATAATCATGGTAGTTATGCTCAGTAGTAAACTATTTTGTTGGTGAAAAATTGCTGTTTGTGATCACTATGACTCTAGAAAAATTATTTTTCAGATCATCGTATACAGTATAAGCAATTTATAAGCCAAAAGGTGTATGAATCCTAAATATTAGATTCTGCCTTATGTTTTCACTTAATGCTGTGCTGTTCTTCCTGTACCTTTAAGAGACATTTTTATTGCACATTGTCTGTGTGATTTCTGCAGGGTCATTTTTGTGTGCTCTGCATCAGACACACACACACACACACACACACACACACACACACACACACACACACACATGCACACTCGTATGCACACATCGGACCTCCCACCGGTCATTTATCTGTACTGCCTGAGGTCACAGACATCACCACCTACATTCACAGACTCGACCTTTGACCCCCAGCCACCTCATTACAGCACTCCTAACAGAGGCAGAGCCCTCTGATCTGAGGCAGACTGACCCGAGGGGAAAGGTCAACTACTGGCCATGCTGATTTTCCTGCAATTAGGCTCAAGGCTGGAGACCCCCTTTTGAATTCAGCTAGCAGAGGTCGAGTTTCATCCAATCACCATTAAAGCTCATCACCACCTGAATACCTCATTCAGCCAAAACAGGGTAAAAATTACTGGGGGTTTGGGAGTCTAACCGCCCAAAATAAGAGCTGAACTAATTCAAAGGATGTGACAACAAAGCATTCTGGAAATTATAAAGAGGAATGTTTAAAAAAATGTTTTTCAGGAAGAACCAAACCAGTTAAATGAAAAGCATATGGTGGTTTGGGAGAGTCTTTTACGATAAGTCTCGCCCCCCCCCCCACTATTTAACAATATTAGTTAACATTAACTATCAATGAACAATACATCTACAGCATTTATTTATCTTCATTAACAACAAACTGACATTTAAGATGAAAAGTATGTCTTTTAACATTAGTTGATGCACTGTGAACTAATATGAACATGAACCATTAACAAAAGTTACTGTAACAAATGCTGTAATAAAATATATTGCTCACTGTTAGATCATACTAGTTAATGCATTAACTACCGATAACAAATGAGAGCTTATTGTAATGTGTTACCCATATTCAGTGGCGTAGCGGACGGTACGCAAGGCACGCACTGCATATTTTTCAAATAATGTCCTTTTACATTCTGGCTATTATTATTAGTTTACGTTTATTATTAAATTAATATTACAATTAATTTGCTCTGCACTGTGAGGGTAATAAAAGATTAGACTATTAGGCTACTCCTCACTGAAATTTTTTTTATTTTTTTTTTATTTTTTAAATACAGGTCTATTATAGGCTACAATTATAGGCCTATAGCCTAAATAAAACTGTTAACACTTCAGTCATCAATGAAACTTAAGGGCAGCTTATTTTAAGTACCGACTTTCAAAAACAACCTGTTCAACACGAAATACCTTTCTCATTGTTTTCAATATGTTCGGGCCACAAGAGAAACATTAAGGAAATAAATAAAGCAGTTTTATACCGCATATTAAGTAGGAGATTCGTTTCTCGTCGTCTCTGAATATGCACCGTTAATGCATGCGTCGACAAATGCCGTAAACGCCGTCAGTTTTTAATTTCACTTTCATGTTGAAAGACGTTCACCGGCATCCGAGTGTGTGAGTGGAGCGGTGTGATTTTTACTGGAGGGAGGAGCGGATTTTTTAAAAGTCAGTGCGTCGTGGTTTTCACTCGCTCCAAGAGTAACATGCCAACAAACCCGTAATATAATTGCATATTTAGCAAGAATTCGCACGTTAAACATTTAGCTTGCATGACAGAGAAGGATCGCTCAAATCAGAAAGAATGTGAAGGACGGCAATGGACATGAACGGGAAGTTATTCTCAAGGAATTTGTTTGTTCCTTCTAGATACTGAATATTTTCAAGTGAAAGCACGATTTAAACAGGTACAACACTTATTCACACGAAATTGCTCTCTCAATAATGCATTCAAACAAGTGTAATTGCTACTTCATATATCCGATTTCGAATGAGCTGAAATCTGGAAGAAATGCAGTGATCCGTAGGTAAAACAACTGATGAAACATACTGTTATTTTCATCACAAACAAAATTTGCACCGCAAAAAGCAGCAATTATACCTTTTAATGCTGACAACCATGTTATTAGCTTGGCATGTGAAAAAAGTTTGCAGTGTTCCAATAAAACTCTCCAGTTATTTTATTTATTTATTTATTTATTTATTATTTTAATATACATTATGATATTTCAAACATTTCAAACATAGGCTACTTTAGACAGGGAGGTGGCGGAGTGGTGTTTCAGATATCAGTGAGCGGGAGCGATTATTATGCTCGGAGCGCGGAGGGGAAATTGTTCTGACCAAGTCTTGCACAAACTTTGCACGTTGCTTGTGTGATATCCACTGACTCGCCTTCACGGTTTAAGACAGAAATATTTCCAATATTGAGACGCAACCCCAACCCATCATAAATATAGTTGAAGCACTAAAATTGCTAACTATAAATTAGTGCTGTCAAACGATTAATCGCGATTGATCGCATCCAAAATAAAAGTTTTTGTTTACATAATATATGTGTGTGTCTACTGTGTGTATTTATTATGTATATATAAACACACACACATACAGTATATATATTGAAAATATTTACATGAATATACATTTATATATTTATATTCTTATATTTTGTATTACATAAATATATTTAATATAAAATAACATTTTTCTTAAATATATACATGCATGTGTTTGTATTTATATATACATAATAAATATACACAGTATACACACATATATTATGTAAACATTACAAAAACTTTTATTTTGGATGTGATTAATCGCGATTAATCGTTTGACAGCACTACCATAAATAAATAAAACCTCAAACTGAAACAAAACCTATACTAAACCTAAATAGCAATATTAAAAAACATAATAACAAAAATGAACTTCTAGAAGATCTCAGATTTAAATGAAACCTGAAAAAACAAATGTATATATATATATATATATATATATATATATGATATATATGTATATAAAACAATTCAAAATATTAAATACAATTATTATAACAGTATTTAAATAATAGTAAAATACCAGTTTTTTATTTTTTTATTTTTTTAATGAGACTTTGTCTCATTTTTTTTTTTTTTTTTTTTTTTTTTTTAATTTTGGTAGTGCAAATATGTCTTTGGCTTCCAAAGACATATTTGCACTACCAAAAATAAACTTTTTTTTTTAAACGAACATCAACCCTCTCTAAAAATGTCTGTACATATTTTCACCTAGTTAACAACAATAAGAAGAATCACACTCTGCCAACACCACCATGAGATCCTACATCAACAAAAAGTACTATTATATCACTTCACTAGAAATAATAATAAAAAAAGTTTTGTTTTTAAGTCTCAGAAATAGTTATCTAACTGCGGTTGCTTACAATTCAGCTTGCGCAATATGAAACCCATCTGAAAATCTGCCCGCATCTGGATTTTCACAGGCCTTTGAGTCAAAGAAGCAGAAGTTACAGACGCTGACGGAGATCCATTTGGCTGGAGGTCTGCTGGAGTTGTTGTGGAGAGAGAGAGAGTTGTTATTGAGAGCAGACCTCCGTCATTGCTTCACTTCCATTCATGCAGACCGTCTGCCAATCCTGTAACTGCTGTGTTTTGTGAGCAAAGCAGGTTTGGCGGGATCAAGGGCCTTTTAGATCTGAGCGAAGTGTGTGTTCTCTGCAAAAAAAGCTCTTTTTAAAAATGATTTTTTATGACCCGTGAAATGTTGAGCAGGCCATGAGAAAGAAAGTCATTTGGGCTTACGAGCTCCAAGAACAACTTGCTAATCTCAGCGCAGTCGTACCAACACAACGGCCACGAAAAACAAATGCAGCCTTCGTGAATGAATAAAGCGTTAGCTTTGGCACGCAACAACACAAACATTCTGTTCTGAAGGCGGAAACACATCAATGAATCATCAAAAACTTACAAAGAAAGTCAACAAGACACTGATTATACAATAAAGTCAGTGGACTAAGCAAATAGTGCTTTGTGAAGTATATCAGCATAATTATGAACGCTGGTTAACCATGAACACTAAATATTAAACTTTAACAAGTCGGCAATCCAACTCACTTGTGCTACAGACATGAATGGTATCTCAAAAGAAGTAAGCTCTTTAACAAACGCAGCACATGCTTTAATATGTCATTTTGATGCAGACTAGTAAGCAGCTTTCCAGAAAACCTACTACCATGTACTATCATTTGAATACCATGCATGTATATACTATGGTACGCGAGTATTTTCAAAGTATGTTGTGTAATGGACGTTTTGTACGTGTCATGCAGATATCAGTTTTTTGGGACATGGTACCATGGTAATATCATGTTTTTTTTGTTTTTTTTTAGATGATTTCACCATGAGAAACCACCATGGTAAAATGGGTAGTACTTTGGTCTATGTAAATAAATACCATGAACTACCGTATGTACTTATATAGCATTCCAAGGTACTTTCTTGTGCTATTTTAGCATTATTTATATTCTACTCTAGCATTTATAAACATTTAAAATGATTTTTTCTTTACATTTTCAGTTTTAATATTGTTGTGCTTTTGTAATTTTTATTAGTTTATTTTTAATATATATATATATACATTAATTTATTTTTATTTCAGTTCAAAAAGTTATTTGGAAGCATCTTGGTGTACCACGTAAATACATATCATGGGACATGAATTATACTGACATTATGTATTGTATATATTTACATAGCATTCCAAGGTACTTTCAAGAAAACCATGATATTATTTTAGTAATATTTATATACTATTACAGTATTTAATCCAGTATTTATTTTTTTATTAATTTCATTTTGTATTTTTAATTTTAGTTTAAGATTTGGTAAAACTGTTGTCTTTGAAATCTTATTATTTTAAATATATAGTTTTAATCTTTTTTTTTTTAAATTATTATTTCAGTTTTAGTTTTAGTAATTTTAATACTTAAACTTATTTCAGCTAGTTGCCAAGGCAAAAAAAATAAAATCTAAAAATTTCCTTTATTTTCTTACAAAAAAAGTTATTTTTTTATTTTTTTATTTTTAAATAATTTTTCAATATTTATATTTTATTTCAGCTTCATTTCAATCACTGAAAACTATGTTTAATAGTATTTGGTTTTAGTTTTAGTTAACAATGACAACATTTGTTATTACCACGGTACATGTAATACACCAGGCACGTGCAGAGGGGGGGGGCGGTGGGTGCTTGAGCACCTGCCCCTTTTCCCCTTGATGCCCAAAGTGCCCTTTTGTCAAGGCAATTTTTTTTTTTTTTTTTTTTTGTAATTAAACTCCCTTTTGTGAAGGCCTGCCCAATCTAACTATTAGTAAAATTAGTTAATAATAGTTTAACCGTAAATTAAATTATCCACATGATGACCTTTCACCTGACGAT
>JAFVLL020019620.1:0-13074 GCA_021397915.2 Tor tambroides
GTGTGTGTGTGTGTGTGTGTGTGTGTATATATATATATATATATATATATATATATATAACATAACAAAACAAAATAAATAAATAACATTGGTTAATTAAACCACTTATTGCAATGAAGTTCCCAGCAGGCAACATTTCTTATTTTCATTTAGTAAAAATCTGAATATAGTATTTTATTGTAAGAAATCTTTGTTAAATAGTATAAAATCTTGGCAATTTTTGTAGTATAACTGGCATAATATCTCATTCAAGGTAACAAGCATGAGCAAATGGATTTACAGTGAAAGGAATCTACAATTAAACAGCTCTTTTGGATTTCAAAGCCTCTGTGATAAGATAAACAGTGTGTTTAATCCTGCTGTGTGGTCTCTGTAATCTTGCAGAGCCGTTAGTTGGCCGTCCCGGAGGAGCAGGAGAAACGTGTCACGGAGGAGCGGGGAAGGAGTGACAGCCCCCTGGGAGCCGCACACTCCACCAGGGCCATTCAGCAACTATCTGACACGGACAGTCTGTCAGAGATGTCCTTCTGCAAAAGCGCTCGGGCTCGGCTCTCCAGACTACAGCTGGAACTGCCTCTCTGTCTGGAAACATAATGTTTCAAAGTTCCCTCTCCACAGAGAGCTCAGCTACCGTGCTGGAATGATCTAGGAAGATGTACTGTGACATTTTCACTTACCAAACGTGCACGAGGAGGAGAAGTTGGGTTTGACAGCTAAAAGTGCGGGCATGCTGCGGATTTCCATAATGATTTTTCATCTTGCTATTTTATTTGATGAATGCTGAAAGGCAGTTGAGCTAAGACCAATTACACTCCACAAAATCTTCGGAGGTAGGAAAGTTAATTGAAGCAAAGAAACTTTGGAAAGCTATTAATGGACAGACAGGCTTTTTGATTAGTGTAAGAAAGTGCTGATATAAAAGAAGAGGAAACTTGGACCCTCATTATAACTCAGATCCATAAGAGACACTCATCTTTGTTTAGTTTTTTAGACTTTGTTGCATTGATCGTTCTGTTGTTGGTGAAGGACAGGTGGTCAAGGCTGAATGGATAGCTCTTGGTATGGGAGGCCAGCTTTGGCTTCAGGCTCCTGACAATCAGTTGATCGATAGGATTTGTCAGTAGTGTTTGTTCTCACAACCTAGTGAACTGCCTAGACAGCATTTTTGGGCATCATAGGTACCAATTCTAAGGTTTAAAAAGTTCAGTTATAGGGTTTGAAACATCCTGTGCATTCACCTGAAGGTATTATGGTTTCTACATTTACTGTGCATTCACCTGAAGGTATTATGGTTTCTACATTTACTGTGCATTCACCTGAAGGTATTATGGTTTCTACATTTACTGCTGCCCTACAAAACAAACACCAAAACCGGAACTGTGAAAATTGCTGTTTACATTGAATTTTAATTGGATTTGATTATAATTCAGTTTTAACATGCCTGTGCCAACATTTCTGATAAATAATATTAGCTTCTTGCATGTTTCACAACACTTTCAAAGTTAAATGTCCAGTGGGTAGCAATAATAGAGTGCCCTGTTTTATCTGAAACAGATGAATGTGAATCTGGCAACATTTATAAAATGTTGGTTCAGAATCATGGAATCGTTGGTATTGCGGCAATTTGGTAATGAAAAGTCTAGTAAGTGGCACTAAAAGGTTAATGTTCTATTGCATTTAAAAAGAATGTACCACCCTAAAAGGATAGTGTTAACAAAAATAAAAAGGCATTTGCTGAACTGTGTTTTGTCTTTGAACTGTTTTAGTATTACTCGTACCTAAGCGCTCCAAGTGCAATGCTGTACCAGGTGAGCTACCGAGCAAGTTTACTACATCAGAAACGGCATATCGAGCTGGTTTTGTGATGCAAACATCAAAATTAGTGCTGTCAAATGAATAATCATGATTACTCACATTACAAAATAAAAGTTTTTGTTTGTGTGTGTACTGTGTATATTTATTATGTGTATATAAATACACACACATGCATGTATATATTTAAAAAATATGTATGTATATATATATATATATATATATATATATGTGTGTGTGTGTATTAAATATATTTATACATAATATAAATTATATGAATATAAATATATACATGTAAATATTTTCAAAATATATACTGTATGTGTGTGTATTTATATATACATAGTAAATATACACAGTACACACACACACACACACACACACACACACACACACACACAGTATGTTTTGTAAACAAAAACTTTTATTTTGGATGCGAGTAATCACAATTAAAGGGGTCATCGGATGCCCATTTTACACAAGTTGATATTATTCTTTAGGGTCTTAATGAAAAGTCTATAACATACTTTGGTTAAAATTTCTCAATGGTAGTGTAAAAAACACCTCCTTTACCCTGTCAAAATCAGCTCTGATCTAGTTATCTACTTAGCTGCACACTTTTCTAGTTCATGTTGCTTTAAATCCTAGTGAGTTCTGCTGACCCCGCCCCTCTCTTCCGTGGAGTGACGAGCAGACCATAGATATGTGTAGATTCCCTATTCGACCGCTCCAGATACATTGACGCAGCAGCCATCTCGCATTCACCATAATAATCAATGAATATTCAAAGATATACAAGCGTATAACTTGCTGTTGTAGACGCACACAGTCAATGTGCTCAAAGATTCGCAGACCGTTCCAAAAATGGCAGATGGCTTATGCAGCCCATAGAAACAGTCAATAATGAGGCATCTAGGTATATATATCCATGGAGCATACTAAACTTCAGCCGCAAAACTGGCTAACTAGTACATTATTAGGAAAGGCGATTTGCAAAGATTCATAAAAACCCTTATACTCAACCCTATTTACTTCTGTAGATAAAGCTGGATCACGAAAGATATGGGCAAACATAGACGCATTTATGTAGATCGGGGATCGGCGCATTCACTTCAAAATGAAAGTAACATTAATCTTCTGTGTCTTCAGCAGCTCAGATGTCGGGAGTAGATGACTGCTATATTCATTATTACATCCAACAACTAAATGTTTCAATCACTTAATCGGAGACATCTTGTCTTCCCCTGCACCAGAGTTGGGCAGACTATTTACAGCTCACTCAGGGTGGGTCTAAGGTAAGATGGTGGGAGGGACCTGTACAGGACTACATCATTCTGACAGTAACCTCAGAACAGCCTGATTTGAGAAAGAGGATTTTAAAAAAGGGATTAAAAAAAAACACTGGGTGGATTTTTATAGTTATAGGATGGATGTGTACACACACTTCCAACACACATTTATGTTCAGACAACTTGTAAAGTGAATTTTGCATCCGATGACTTTAATCATTTGACAGCACTAATCAAAATGCATTAGTTTAAAAATCATGCACTATGGTAAAAGCTTTTTGAGGTAATAACATATTGTGCATAACATATTGTCTTTATTATTTAGTAATCTGCCTCTGCAATAATAATTTGTGTGAAAAGGAATAAAAGTCAGTTCACTCGTATAACACACTTAGGCAGTTATTTTTTTAGTCATGCTAGTACAGCTCCTACCTAATTGAACGTGGAAATACTGGCATGTTAAAAATAAATTTGCATTTATTTATTTATTTAAAGCAACAAAGTCATGAATTATATCATGTGGCTTCTTTTTCTCAGATAATGACAAAAGCTGTATATTTCAGGTTGGTACAGCCGATGCACATGTGCATCATTGAGCAAAAACACAAACCACGGCTAGCTACATCTTGGCAGCTGCAAGAACTCTTATAAAGACCGGGTGGTGATTTATATTTATATTATATTTATATTTAGTCATTTAGCAGATGCTTTTATCTAAAGCGACTTACAAATGAGGACAATAGAAGCAATCAAAACCAACAAAAGAGCAATTAAATGCAAGTGCTATGAGAAGTCTTGGTTAGCCCAACGCAGTACACGTAGCAAGGTTTTTTTTAGATACATATATAGGAAGGTGGGACTTCCTTTATTATACTGCAGCTGCCATTTTGGGCATTCCAGTACCTTTCATTTATTGTAATACAAGTGGCTCTTCTCAGTTCACAGTCTTACACACCCGTGCAGTAATAACTCAATTCCAGCTGCTTAGTTATTGCATTTTGCTTGAATGAATGTCTTAGAAAATGACAGTTTGTGAACCGCAATACTTTATAATATAAACTCCACCCTGACAGGACTCAAAGAGAAACGGTTCCAGTTGGTTTCCTAGTGAAACATAAAGGTCTGGGACCTATAAAGTGTATGTATTGGGCAGTACGGCTACAAGCCTGAACTCTGAGGAAAATGAAATCAACAATAGCCATGGTCCTGCTGCAAATGCCAGTGGTAGAGCCCCGGGGGCACTTGTTGGCAATTAGCCTTATCTAAATTACCGTGAAACAAAATAAACAATAAGCGGCACTTTAGAATCACTGCGCGTTTATTCTTCACGCTACCCTCGGTGCTGAATGGAGGTTTGTGTTTTATTCATATCGCTTTAATCTTGGGGTAAAGGAGAGAGTGGCATTATTGTTTGCAATCACAGCTGAAATAGAGCAATTATTTGAAGAGGTTATCACCACTGCCCTAGTCTTAAGCACATATGGTGAACAATCCACATATAGGCTAGAGTTGTGTGCTCGGCAACAGCCAAAAGTCCAGGAATAAAATTGTTTTCTCTTTAAGACCTTGTTTATGACCTGTCATCTCTGCTGTGCACAGAAGCTTATTTTTCCACAGCAACACTGCTGGTAAATTTGATGAGCTGGACTACTAAAATGTAATTTGAAAAGTGTTTTAATGACACTGGGAGATGAAAAACTATTGCTGTAAATTAGAATGTGCACTTCATTCTTTATAAATAGCAGATATATTTAATCAATTTCAGACTGCAAGCGTTTTTTAATATTGCTGCTAATGAGAAAGAGGTGAGAAAGTCGGAGACTCAAAGGGGGAAATTCACTACGAATGAACTGAACCTCTTGATGGTGCCGTTTATTTGCATTTAAGGAATTATGGAAATCAGGTTGCAACACTGCAAACATGCCCAAAAATCTGTTGTGAGTGCAGTGCGTATAATAAACTCATTTTGTAGGTCAGTTTTGTAAAATGTAGAGGATCTAGACTGCTGAGACCTGATATGCTTGATATACTGTTTTTTTTTTCTTTTTGTTTTTTATTTATATTCAAATAAATTATGATATAAAAATCTAAATAAAAATATAATAAAAATGATCAACATATTTCTTTATTATTATTCATGTGAAAAAGGTTTTCCTTAAGTTTATAATCATTTTTAAAATATTAAGAGTGTATTTATTTATTTATTTATGCAAGAGTATGAGAAGAATCTGTGAATTGCTGTATATATCCTCATTATATTATGTTGTTTTGTTACCTTTCAGTCTTAATTATTGGAGTACTCCAGTTGAGACAGTTATAAAATGGTGGGTGGGTGTCAATTTGCGCTTGGAATGAAAAAGTGAAGTGCAACAAGGGACAATATGTGACATGAGAAGTGAAGCAGACAAAGATAGAAAAAGAGAAAGGCAAGTCCATATGTTAGTAGGTGGTGTCGCCACAAATCTGCATTAGAATCTTGTTATTTTCATCTATCTATTCATAATGCTGCCAAACACATTAAAACAACTGCGGGGTTCAGCGGGTATGAAAATCATCTTTACTGACAATAATAAGACACATTATGGAGAAAGTAGGAACCAAAGGAACTGTTTAATATGCTCATAATGTTATGTACTATTTATTCATATTTTGAATTAGCTTTTTATATTTTCAGTTTTCATTTCAAATTCTTTTTAGGTTTTAGAAATAATATCGGCTTTTGTCTTTTTAAAAACTTTATTTATTTAAGTGTTATGAAAGTTAAATTTTTCATCTAATATGCATGTTTTATATCAGCTTTATTTAAATTAATGAAAAAAATAGTGTTAGATAACAATAATAGCACTAAATAGATTTTGGATATAGATGCAAATGCACAGTTTGTCTCATGATATTTGTTTTCTTTTTCAGGTTGCTATACCTGGTAGAATTTTGACAACATCTTGCATCCTTAATAAAGTTCATCAATGGGTAGCGGATGTCTTTGACCGTGGGTCTGTTGCTGCTTTGACAAAGAACCTGTTATTTAATTGGCCAGAAAAGAATAGAAGATTAAACATCTTAGGGCAAAGCACTAAAACGGATATTTATGATTCAATTTGTAGAGGACGTACAGTATAGTGTAGTTTGTGTCTGTTTGCCAGTGTGTAGCGGCGTTTGATTTTTTTGAAAGCCTTGTTTTGATAAACGCCATACGTCTCCTGAGGCATAGATTACTGGACGCTAGCAAAAATTCCATTTAAATCGATAGATTGAAAAAATAATTACTATGTTTATGGCAGTGTGTGATTTGTTTTTTGGTGACATTTGCGATGAATAATGCAGTGACTGAACTACCTGCATTCATTGTTTTACTGATTTAATAATTCATGGTCTTTGGCTTTTGGATGCACAGTGGGGCGACCGCTGTGTGTGCAGCTTTGGGAAGCTAAGTGTCTTATTAATATCACAGGTGATGGACTCCCTGCTTTTAATGAGCCTCACTGTCAGCCTGAACTTTACAGATTAGTTCAAGGAGGGTCCCTAGGGACCTCAGGAACATACTCACAAGATTGTTTGCTACTCTTAAGAGTGCTCTCAGCCCCGCTTCATACTGAGACGCATATGGCTAAGTGCATAAAAGCAACTCCTTAAAATATTTTACAGTAACACCTACTGTATTTTTCGATCATAATGAAAAAAAAAATTAAAATAATTTAACTTAGAATTTCTAACATCAGGCCTCTGCTTGTCACTAGACCATTACTGTTTTACAAAGCATGATAAATTGTGAAGATTTGCATAAAACAAGCATCTCCGTCATCAGTCATTAAAGTACCCTACATGATACACAAGGCAAAAGAAGATTTTTTTTGAAGTTGTGAATAAAAGGTTATAATAAAGAAAATATCACTTCAGTCTTTCTACTTCAAAATTTCATGTTTAATTCAATGTGTTACTAGCCATTTCTGAATGTTTTTCAATGCCATATGATGCATATTACAAAACATCCTCTTACTCCATAGTGCAAGATGTTACATTAGACTGTGATCATTTAATATTTAATTCAGAATCTTCAGAATATTCAGAAATCATGCTAATATGCTGATTTATTATCAGAGTTGAAACTGTTGTGCTGCTTAATATTTTTTTTGGAACCTGTGATACTTTTTTCTTTGATTCTTTGAATAAAAAGTTTTTTTTAAAAAAACAGCATTTATTCAAAATACAAATCTTATAAAAACATTAATAATATCAACATTAATAATAAAGTCTTTACTATCACTTTTTATGTCCTTGCTGAATAAAAGAAGAAAAAAAAAAAAAATAGAACAAATTTTACTGACCCCAAAATTTTGTAGTGTACATTGTAACAGTTTTTTTCCTCTATTTTTAATAAGGGAAAGGGAAATAAGGGAAGTGGTGTGTGGCCAAGTATCGTGACCCATACTTGGAATTTGTCCTCTGCATTTAACCCATCCAAGTGCATGCACACAGAAGTGAACATACACCCAGAGCAGTGGGCAGCCAATGCTGCAGCAGGCAGCCAATGCTGCAGTGCCCGGGGAGTAGTTTGGGGGTTTCGGTGCCTTGCTCAAGGGTCTCACTTCAGTCATGGTATTGAGGATGGAGAGAGTGATGGTTATTCACTCCCCCACCTACAATCTCTGCCAGACCTGAGCCTCAAACCCACAACCTTCGGGTTACAAGTCCAACTCGCTATCCATTAGGCCACGGCTGCCCCAGTCAAAGCTATTTGATCAAATAGATACATACTTGATGAGCATAAGAAACTTCTTTTAAAAAAAACATTAAAAATCTTACTGATCCCAAACTTAAGGCAGCGTATAAATGGGTTCCACAAAAATATTAAACAGCAAAGCTCTTTTGAACATTGTATGTGGGAAATGGTATGTGGTGGGAGAAATGACTCTTTAATTGAATATTATAGTCCTAAATTTTCACCATTGTTTTCTTTCTTTCTTTGCACAAATACATGTTTAAATATTACAAAGGTCAGGTTATTGGATGCTGAAGTTCTACAATAGACAGAAAAGAGAAGTGTTACAAGAAGACCTAAAAACATGATGACTGCACATAGCTGCTATTGTTCTTAAAAAGAACCATCCTGACAGACAAAATGTACCAGGAACATCTGCTTGGCTTATTTTGAGGCACCCCACGGACATACTTCAGCACTGTAATCAGTCATCTTGGCAAAACTACTGTAATTTTCCAGATTGTTCAGAGCGGGCATAATTATCTCTGCGAGTCACATGACTTGTGTTCAGCAGCTCACTGTCCCTCCACTGCTCCAGCAATGCTCAAAACATTGTGATGGAACACATACAGGTATGAGACATGTAACAGTATGAAAACACTCATCATGTATACAAAAATACGATGGCACTATGAAATACTTTGATGTAAAACATGTAAATATATATTTAAATATACAAATCTTAGATTTGGGGCATTATTTTGTAGATGATTCTTTAGTTTTAAAGTTGAACTCTGAGTCTATTTTTGACAACAACCCTAAAATGTCAACGCTCTCATAGGAAAAGGACATTATAGTACAAACTATAAACTTCATTATTTTTCTTCTGTTTTTCATTTCTCTGTTTATAAGAAAGCAATCTATTTCATTTCAGTCTAATTTGTTTATTTCAGAGCAACAAAGTTCTGCAGTGATAAATAAATTGAACCATCTAGAATTTTCCCCTGCAGGCAATATGAATGATGTGCCCTTCAAAATGATTTGAAGTTTAGGGCAGAGCAGTCATGTCTCTGTACAGATCAATTTCTTTCAGTGTGAAATAGTTCTGGTCGACAAGAGGTGAAGCTCATAAACCCATCAAGCACCTGCATATTAATGCAAAGTGATGCAGAGAGGAACCCTATTCCCAAATACTGAAGTCATAACAATAGCTTTGGGGGGAATACATAAACAGAGTGACTCAGCATGCTAGATTTCGTCTGCATCTTCCATGTATTTGAGTCATTTGGCTCAGTATAGCTTAAGTACTAGCTTTTATGGGGCTTTCATATATGCTGTAGTTATGAAATGTTTCACAGCAAGGTAGCATGCACACAATCAAAAAAAAAAGAAGAAGAAGTACAGTTGTTACTTAAAATCATATGTTACCTAACCATCAAAAATGACTAGTTGTTAATGTAATCTGATATAGTTTGGTTGATTATACTGTTGCTTCTGGCTAAAATACAAGTCCTCAATCCATAATACTGCTTTTTCCAATTAAAAAGTTGTCTCATCTGAATCAGGAGAGAAATAAGCACAGATCAATCACAGTTTACAAGAGAAAATAGTCCAAAACAAATATATCAGTGGATTTTGATGTGAGAAGACAACAGGAGATTCTAGTTACTTTTTCACTAGAAGAAGTGTTACTTAGCATTATGGACTCATATTCTGAGCAGAAGTGATGGTTTGAAGTTAAAATGCCTTATTGATGAATTTGTTTCTTACAAACACGCAGCTTTTCAGTTCACAACACATTAAATGATAGACTGGAGTCGTGTGGATTACTGTGATGTTTTTATCAGCTGTTTGGACTCTCATTCTGACGGCACCCTTTCACTACAGTGTATCCATTGGTGATCAAGTGATATAATGCTGAATTTCTCCAAATCTGTTCTGATGAAGAAACAAACTCAACTACATCTTGGATGGCATGAGAGTGAGTCTGTTTTCAGTAAAAGTCATTTTTGGGTGAACTGTTTCTTTAAAGGGGTCCTATTATGCTTTTTCACTTTTTTAATTTTAGTCAGTGTGTAGTGTATGTTTGGGCATAAAAAGATCTACAAAGTTACAAATCTCGAAGCCCACTCCAAAGGGAGATATTTCGTTTTTTTTTTTTTTAAATCCCCTTTCAAGAACTACAACGAACGGCTCATTTGGACTACAGCGTTGTTTTCCAGTGTTTGTGATATGAC
Organism: Tor tambroides; assembly: GCA_021397915.2. Classification (NCBI taxonomy): domain Eukaryota; kingdom Metazoa; phylum Chordata; class Actinopteri; order Cypriniformes; family Cyprinidae; genus Tor; species Tor tambroides. The sequence goes on from JAFVLL020019620.1 coordinate 10,038, forward strand.
AAAGCGGTCCATTAGAATATCTCAACGAAATTCGAATGGTTGGCGGGTGGGGAGAACGCTTGCTGCACGTTTCAAAATCAAAACTCGGTGCAGATGTTTTTATATTACTGTATTTCTGAAGGAAACCGACTGTTTTCAGAAAATGTTGGATGCCATTTTCATTTCATCTTGCATGTAATGTCTGATAAAGCAGCGTTTGTGAGCAGAGCTCTGCTTTGTGTACAGCGTTACCGGGGAAACCTCGATCTCTCCCGGTCCAACAGCGCCTCCTGCTGGCAGAGAATTAATTTGCATATATATGCCGCCACAAATAGTGTAACTCTGTAGGACTATGATATAAATTAATTCAACTTTATAACAGTTTCACTGCAATTCATGTTATAATGTTAAATTTAAAGAACAATAAACATAATACATATTACCTTTGAACTTATCTGTACATAGTCAATGCAGTTATTTTTAAGCTGTTGTTGACATCCTATCTAAAACGTGATTTAGCCAAAAAATAAAACAAAACAACAACAACATTACCACTTTAATATGTCGCAATATCCGTGCGTGCAAAGGTTCTGCGCGATCCTCTTGTTCAATATTCTTGAGGTCTGAATGGATATGACAATATTGATGAACTTGCTGTTTTGGCAAGGGGCGGGGCAGTACTGAAACGCCGTCTAAGCTGTTCGCCAATCACAACGCACTGGGACAACTAACCAATCACAACACATTTCGTTTATCGGAAGGCGGGCCTTCATCAAACCCGGAACTAATCGAGCCGTTTGTGCAGGCTGGGGAGAAAGGTATTGTAAATGTAAATTATGTGAAAAATAATGCGATTTTCGAACCACCAAGCATGAGAGCATGTTCTAGTACACCCCCAAAACAAAATCAAGATTTTGTAAAAGAGCATAATAGGACCCCTTTAAACACTACTTTATATTTGGATGCCAGTTAATTCATATGTTGCATGAGAAAAAGTATTTATTGATTGATTGATTGATTGATTGATTGATTGATTGATTCATTGATTCATTCATTCATTCATTCATTCATTCATTCAGTGTTCTAGGCAATTCACATTACTAGATGTCAATATAAAAACAATATGACTCTCATATCAGCCAGAGCAACATAAATTTAAAAAAAAAAAAAATACTGTGTGATCCATTGTGGGTTTAGCCTGAATTACCTGCAAGAAATGTGAGTTTAGCAAAGCTGATTAAACAATGATTATGAATTTGTTCTCGGTGCTTTGAGAACAAATTGGGGCTAAACATTTTATTCTACTTGGAGCTGATCTCTTGGTTCCCTCTGCTTATTATATTATAAAACCAAATTGGGAATAAAGCAGTACAGAAAAAATTACTCTCAACACACTGAACATTGTAATGACAAAAGAAAACAAAGCAATAAGCCAAACAATCAAACAGAACGAAACAAATTTCATTAGCAATGCTGCAATTAATGCTTCAATAGTTTCATACAGCTTGTCAATATTGAGTACTGTATTAATATTTGTGTTAGCTTCAGGTTTTGCTACCTAAAAGATCTATCCTATCAAATATTAATGTAGTGTTCTTAGCATGGTAACCCGGTGATTCTCTTTCATCTATAAAGTTTTTATGATGACACAAAAAAGGAGGTTACTACATGAACAGGCATGGCTCATATATTGTAAGTTGTTGTGACATAATTATGCCAAAAAATGGAAAATTAATTGCATAAAATCATCAGTATCTCAACCAGATAAGATGAAAATGTGATTGCATTCAAATGGCCTTATATGCAGTAAACAGAGCAGTTTTAAGAGCAGTCAAAAGAAAAACCCTTCCAGGTAGCTTTAACGTTAAATCTAATGTGCAAAAAGCTTCAGTAATCTCTTTAAATATCTATCATAATGTTATTTGTGAGCAAAATGCTATTAAAATTGATTATGAAATCTTTATTTTTGAAAAAGTGATTTCTGTAACGGTCTTGAACACATATAAACCATAACTGTTTCAGTCAAGATTCACAGAGTCAGGGCCGTTTAAGACCCTCGTGTCTGAAATTGGTGAACAGAATTGTGAAATCCTCCAAACAGCAGATCTGCAAAATAAGTACATCCTTTTTCTGTTAAAATGTAAAAATGCAAACTAGCACAATACATTTATGCATTCCACCACGGTTCTCTATTTGACTGTGTGAATAATAAGTACTATGTCGCTTTGTTCAAATTTGGCCGTCGGCACATCTTGCCATCATAGACGAAATGCTAATAGATCGCAAAGCTTTCTTCTTGCAGAAAATATGTTTCTCTGGAACATGTAGACAGAAATGTTGAATTTTTATTACAAAGCATTTCTAATGCCATTAAATATGACATTATAAGTACAGTATGTGGATTATGCAAGCCAATGTTTGATATGTACTTTTGTTTTTTTTACACTTTCCACTCTGCTGCGGTTCATTAATGTGAAATAACAATATAAGGTCATTTATTTAATAAGGACATTATTTTGTTTGAGCCAAACTAAAAAGAAGATTAAAATTAATTGGAAAGCAGTAACACCAAAAATCCTCTGAGTTCACCGTATGCTTGAGACGTCTAATTAGGAAGCCAACTGCCGACTGGGTTCTGATGTGTTCTTTGAGTTCCAGGACACTCCCATGATCCCCAAAGGTCCCTGTGTCAGTTTTAGCATTTCACTAAAAGAAAAGTACATGAAAGAAAGCATGAGAAAAGATGAGAAGCATGGCATGGTACAACCCGGTATCACGCCAAAGCGTGTAATGGTAAGAAAAAAAAAATTTTTTAGGCAAGCAAACCTTCTCAAAGGCATGTTAAGAACATATAAACACATCAAATTCTCCCAGAGCACTTCCTTCGATGTGCATTATAAAGGTTGTATGCTATACAGTTGGTACTTTCTGTATAACATAACCTTCATGCAAATGAGCTGAAGAAAAAGAACTGTTCTGGGCTAAATGTATGTACAATTTAAAGCAGTCTAATCTATAATGATTAATCATCTCCTTTCCTTTGGTTTATTATGGGTTG
>JAFVLL020019621.1:0-5000 GCA_021397915.2 Tor tambroides
TACACGGTGCACTTTCAGATTTAAAACTTTGCAGGATGTTTTCATTCACTTAGAGCTGTGTTACACACTGCATGAAAGATCATTTTCAAAAATACATAATAGGGGCACTTTAAGTATTACCAGACTACTCTCTAGGTTCAAGGATGAGAGTCTAAACATACGTTTGCATCTGGAAGAAGCTTTATTCTAAATTGACTTGAAATGCTTTCATCATTTCCCCTGGTGTTGGGCATCAAGTAATAAATAGGTGTATCAAGTAAACAATAGTTGTTGTATTGTGTACATCTGCTGAAAGCCCTGATAGTGATGGTGTTGCCCTCAGCCAGTGTTTCTCAGTCCTGGTACTGGAGGACCCCCAACGCTGATTATGTGACACACCTGAATCTACAGATTAGCTCACTGGAAGAGTGAAGACCTGAATTTGATGTGTCAAATAAAGGAAACATCTAAAACTGTGTTTCTCAAGCCTGATAAAAATGATTTTGTGGTGAAGTAAATACTACATAAAAACAAATGTAATTTCTACATCAAATAATTTAGTTCAGGCAAGAATTAAAAAATTAAAGTGAATTCTATATTAGTACTCAATTTAAGCTTGTAGTTTGAACTTATAAATATATTTTACTTGGAATTGTTATGTTTACAAGGATTCTTTAAGTAAATATCAAAGTTATGATCCCGTTTTCCCATCATGCACTGGGGCATGAATAATTAAAAAAGTTACATTTTTCACTGTTTTTGAGTTGTATTTACACTGTTTTATGGTTGCTTTTGTTGTTAGGTTAAGTAACTTACTGTTTTGTGATATCTGGAGTTGAGTTTCTACTCAAAATGACCCATTCATACTCAAACACCATCCACTGATTGTCACCGTCATTGTGTATGGTGTACCAAGTATTGAGGTCTCTGTGTTCATTTGGGTAATAATTGAGTGATCATGTTACATGTTATCTTAAAAAAATAACAAGCTGTCTACTTGCTTACTTACATGTTTGTGAGTGAATCACATGCTTTGATAGCATGGTTGTTTCCGAGAGCTACATCTATTGAGTAAATTTTAGAAGCCATGACTGAGTGTAGTGCAGATTTAACTTAAAATAATTAAGTAAAAATGACTCATCAAACTCTAACTGGCCATGTTAAATGTACTTATTTCCTTTGCTAATATTTTACCTAACTTAGTTAAGTAGCTTTTACTTAATTCAAAACTTACATTTTACTTAAAATCTATGTGTGCAAAAACTTGCAAAATAAAAAATTAAGTAAATCTTACTTATTGTTTTGTTCAGTGTCCTGGAATACCGCAAACACTGCACATTTTTATGTCTATTTGTACAATGCCTGAAAGGAGATCATTCATTTCATTGCATTATTCCAAGTTCAGTAAATAAATGGCTTCTGAAGGTGTATGTGTTTTAGGTTGTACACTATAACAGACATGAACAAAATTAACTTGATAATCATAATTATAAGTCGAACTGTCACAATCGTGACTACTCTGGACATTGCAGGGCATTGCGGTTTGGAAGACATGCATCAGTGCCACTTATTTTGTTACTCTATTAACAGCAGCATAGCTAGTTATGATTGTTGTGGTAAATAAACATACAAAATATGCCTTTTGTGTACTTTTAATTCAAATTCTGTTTCTTAAACAGTAAAACTACATGAATATATTTGGAGGAACAAGCAAGTGAATCCTTTGGATTTAACTGGACTTCTGCATGAACTAGTCATAATATTTGATCTGATCTTTAAGTCACAACAGCTTGTTTCTTATTTAGTGTTTTCCATACCATAGACACATCAACAGCTTTGAAGTCCTTTGACTGTTGTGAATTAGTTGAAGATTAAATCAAATTGTATCACTAAAATGCATACTTTTTCTTTTCACAACTGTATGTAATGAATATATCCCACTGATAGTTTAAATTTCAGGTAAGATTACCTCAGGTATCTAGATGAATTGTGAGAAAATACCACATAGCAATCACAGACTGCCCAATTAGTTCCCAAAAATGACCTTCATCTGCATATTCTGGAAATGTAAAAACGTTGAGTACAAAAAGAGTTGAGGTCCTTGCACACTGAGTCCGAAATTTTCATTTGTGTTTTTCGTACTTTTCGTATTCGTCATCCTTTCCTATCAAAACACTTGCTACGGATGGGAAAACGCAGAAAATCGAACCTGGTCCGATTTTTTTTTTTATGACGGACGAAAGTTGCGGAGGCAGTGTGTAAACGTGATTAACACAACATGAGGTCGTATTTATTTTTCAACGTGCGAAAATTTCGGACTCAGTGTGCAATGACCTTAAGAGTTGAGTGTTTGAGCAAAAGCTCAACTTTCTGAGACAACTTTTATCAAAGATGACTTATGAATGGGGAATACCACAACAAAAGCCATTCATCCTACGGAGACGCATGAGTAACATGGAAAGTGCACTCCAGCGTACAGATCCACATCAGCACACTTCTTGAGTCAGATAAAATCCCTCCAGAATTAAATGTATGCTGGAGTGTTGTCTGTGTCTCATGGGTTTGATGACTGACAATAATAAGAGGTGGCAGGGCAATCTCTCTGAATGCCACACTCCACAGTATCTCCACCTGGATAACCAGTACTTTATACCTCCATCACAAGAATCTCCAAAGTACACAATGTGACAGGGTGTGTGATTAAGGTTTGCTAAGAAATTGGTCACCGGTTGGCAAAATGATGTTAAAATGTAAAGATGTTGGTGTATAGAACTGACCTGTAGCCTTTGGGACAAACGCAGGAGTATCCGTTAACCTCGTCCACACACTGTGCCCCATTCTGACACCTGTGGTCCTTACAGTCGTCATAGTTCACACTGCAGTCGTCACCCACATAACCAGGTGTGCATATACACCTATCAACGCACATGTACACAACCATTACACAGCTCTTTAAAAAGATTTGATCATTTGGGTAATAAAAAGGCTGCTAGGTCAAAGGAGATGTGTTTACTTTGGGCCAGTGACTGTGATGAAGCAGGTGGACTGGTGTTTGCAGGGACTGCGAGAAGAAGCACACATGTCCTCCATATCCTCACACATCTCCCCTACACACACAAACAGTGCAATCTGTAAGTCTGGTGTAATAACAATGTGCTTAATAGATTTTGAGAGAAAAGAAAATTTGGTAACACTATTTTAAGGTGTCCTTGTTACACGTGCTACATCTACTTACTATTATAATAACAATGCATTTTACATAACTACATGCAAGTAACCCTAAGCCAAACACTAATCCTAACCCTAACCATATAGTAAGTACATGTAGTTTATAAATATTACTCAGTACTTAAATGTATAATTACACTGTAACAAGGACACCTTAAAATAAAGTGTAACCAAAAATGTGGTAGCACTTTATTTTACAGTCCTGTTCCACATGTACACACTATGTATGTATTATAGTGATTATAGTGAATAACTGGGTGATAACTAGGTAATAAACCTGAACCTACCCCTAAACCCTTACCCCATGCAGTTACCTTATATTACCCAGGAATATTATTGCTTAGTATTTAAGTGCATTCTAAGTACACATACTGTAAACTGTACACTTTAGATCTACTACTAACTACAAGTAACTTTACAACTACATGTCAGCCAGCAGTTATTAGAGTACTAGTAGATTGTCTGCTTAATATCTGCTTACACTTTATTTTGATGGTCAGACATTCTGTCTACTGACTAACTTTGCAACTACATGTCAACTTGCTCTAACCCTCTTTAACAGTTGACATGTAGTTGAAAAGTTACTTGTAGTTAGTAGAATACCTAAAGTGGACTATCAAAATAAAGTGCAGTTTTGATTAAGAAAAAAGGCACAATGTGTTCAGTAAGTAGTAACGTGTACCTGTGTAAAAAGGGGCACATAAACAGGTGTAATTGTTGATCCCATCTATGCAGGTTGCTCCGTTCTGACAGTCATTGTCTTTACACTCGTCTATGTCAACGTCACACGTGGGACCTTCAAAGCCTGCAGCACACGAACAGCTGAGAAAACACATATGCATCATTATAATGGGGCTCGAACTTTCAAAACACTGTGGGAATTAATTTCATGAAGAAGTCCAAGTCATATTTCACCAGAAAAGCAAAAGATAAAAATAAGAAATAACAGTGTTTTTGCAGCTTATTTTAATTAGATTTTTTTCCTGATATTATTTTCAGAACAATTCACTCACAATGGTTTTTAAAATGAAAATAGACTGAGTTTAGCACAACAAATAATACTTTAAAGTATGCTTTTAAACCCCTTCACGCATTAACAGGCGATTAGGAAAAGATCTTGAGACTCACCTAAAGCCTTCATGCTCTTCTCCAGACATGTGGCACGTTCCTCCGTTCTTACAGGGCTCACTGACGCAAGCGTTGAGCGCCGTCTCACAGTTCTTGCCCTGTGCGTGAAAGGAAATGCGTAAATGTTTCACGTCCATCTGTCAGCATTCACATTGCTCATGTGTTTTGTGTGCTCACCTTAAAACCCTCTGAACAGCGACACCTGTAGCCGTCCGTCTGATCGGCCTCGCAGCTGCCGTGGTTCAGGCAGGGCTTAGACATGCACGGGTCACACTTCGCTAGTATAGCAGTGTCCACTTCACCTGTACACACACAAACACAACCCTCACTGCACATGACCCTGACAGACGCACAACAGAAGTCCCTCAAAAATCATCCACATTACAAGGACACACAACTGAGTGTGTCTCTCACAGAGCAAAGACTTGTAGAAGAGATCTGATGAGATATGAAACACACAAAGATTTTTATTTGACCGTCATGTCAGTCATTGCATGGTCAGAACCTGATAAGATGCAGTTCAAAAGCAGTCTTAAGTCGCTGGGGTATATTTGTAGCAATAGCCAACAATAAATTGTATGGGTCAAAATTATAGATTTTTCTTTTATGCCAAAAATCATTAGGATATTAAGATCATGTTCCATGAAGATATTTTGTAAATTTTC
>JAFVLL020019621.1:10000-12874 GCA_021397915.2 Tor tambroides
TTCATTTCTTGTGTCTTTATTGTGCCTTGCCTGGTTAGGACATTTAAGCACCCTTTCACCGTCTCTGACAAACGACAGACCTGAAGTCAGTGATTTCCAGTGAGGCAGCTGTGTATGCGGATCCGATTTGAGTTTGGGTGCAATGAAATATTTCAATGTTTGAAAGATTTTTTTGTGATGTATTCTAATCAAAACTAAGAGCATGAGGTAAGAATTATCATATTATATAATATTAAAATTTGTTTGATAATCTGAATCTTTTAAGTGTGAAAAATATGCAAAAAATAAAAAAAACAGGCCTTTTCACAGCACTGTATACACACACACACACACACACACACTGCCGCTCAAAAGTTTGGGATCAGTCAGATTTTTTATGTTTTTTAAGGGAGTCTCTTCTGCTCATCAAGGCTGTATTTATTTGATCAAAAGTACAGAAAAAACAGTAATATTGTGAAATCTTATTGCAGTTTCTAATATTGGTTTCCTATTTTAATATACTTTAAACTGTAATGTATTTCTGTGATCTGCAGCTGTATTTTCAGCATCATTACTGCAGTCTTCAGTGTCACATGATCTTCAGAAATCACTCTAATATGCTGATTTATGATCAATGTTGTGATGCTTAATATTGTTTTTTTGGAACCTGTGATACTTTTTTCTTTGATTCTTTGATGAATACAAAATTAAAAAGAACAGCATTTATTTAAAAAAGAAATTTTGTGTTACAATATACAATGCTATTCAAAAGTTTGGGGTCAGTAATTTTTTCTTTCTTTTTTTTTTTAAGAAATTAATACTTTTATTTAGGAAGGATGTGTTAAATGAATAAATTTCATAGCAAAGACTTATATTGTTAGAAAAGATTTCTATTTTGAATAAATGCTGTCCTTTTTAATTTTGTATTCATCAAAGAATCAAAGAAAAAAGTATCACACGTTCCAAAAAACAATATGAAGCAGCGCAACATTGATAATAAATCAGCATATTAGAATGATTTCTGAAGGATCATGTGACACTGAAGACTGCAGTAATGATGCTGAAAATTCAGCGCTGCATCACAGAAATAAATTACATTTTAAAATATATTAAAATAGGAAACCAATATTAGAAATTGCAATAAGATTTCACAATATTACTGTTTTTTTCTGTACTTTTGATCGAATAAATACAGCCTTGATGAGCAGAAGAGACTCTTAAAAAACATTAAAAATCTGACTGATCCCAAACTTTTGAGCGGCAGTGTGTGTGTGTGTATGTGTGTGTATATATATATATATATATATATATATACATACAGTGCTGTGAAAAGGCCTGTTTTTTTATTTTTTGCATATTTGTCACACTTGAAAGATTCAGATCATCAAACTAATTTTAATATTACACAAAGATAACCCAAGTAAATACAAAATGTAGTTTTGAAATAATGATTTCATTTATTAAGGGAAAAAAGCTGTCCAAACTAGAGGTCTGCATTCCCGCGGCTCTCCCGCGGGACCCAACCAGATTTCTTGCGACGCGGGATTAAATTCCCCCCCATTAAAGCAGTAGCAGTCGGTAACTCTGGTGCAATTTGAACGGGAGCGGGCGGTCTAACAATATCCCATTCCCGACTTCCTTTCAGAACAGAATATCTGCGCTTTAGTCTTATTGACCACAGATACAGCCTGCACTCAGGACTGTATGCGCGCGCTGCATGCATGAACCAGTGCTTTCTGTGTCACGCATTTTATTTGTGAGGTCTGTGCGCAGCATGTGCGTGGCGATGCTCAGAGCGGACTGTAGCCTACTGGGGGTGAATATAGCTATGGCTCTCAGACAGAACAGGCAGGTTGTGATGAGTGACAGAGCTGTCCTTGAAGGACGTTCAACTCGGTCTTGTTTATATTTTGCTTAGCCTATAATTTTAAATGACAGATGTCGTATTTATTTATTTTTCTCTGCGACACTTTTCCTACTGTGTTAACATAAATATGTTAAACAAATTTAGTATTTTTACAAGACGAATAAAATAGCTAAGAGGCTATTTTTGTACAACCTACATCTTTTTTCTCTGCGACACTTTTTCCTATTGTGTTGTAAATGTTAAACAAATTGTATCTTGACAAGACGAATAAAAATAAGAAATACAATTTTTGTAGCCTACAACATTTTTATTTTCTCTGTGACATTTTTTTTCCTACTGTGTTGGCAGCAAAATGCTAAACAAATTTTGTGTCTTAAGATTGTGACAATAAATTCAAGACTCTTGACAAGACAAATAAAATAAATACAATTTTGTGCAGACTATTTTATTTGTTAGCCTATCTCTCTTTCTTTAGTAGCGGAAATTTAAATGTGAGATTCTGGAAACGAGATCTAAATTTAGCGAGAACAGTCGGGTCGGGAAGAAAATTATTCAAAGCAATATATTGAAAGCAGATGAACAAAGAGTGAATATATCGCAGGAGGGTGCGGAATATAACCTTGCAGGAGTGGGACTAAAAAAATAGTCCCGCGCAGACCTCTAGTCCAAACCTTCCTGGCCCTATGTGAAAAAGTAATTGCCCCCTAAATCTAATAACTGGTTGGGTCCACCCTTTGCAGCAACAACTGCAATCAAGCATTTGCGATAACTGGCAATGAGTCTTTCACATCGCTGTGGAGGAATTCTAGCCCACTCTTCTTTACAGAATTGTTTTAATTCAGCCACATTGGAGGGTTTTCAAGCATGAATGGACTGTTTAAGGTCATGCCACAGCATCTCAATCGGATGTAAGTCTGGACTTTGACTTGGCCACTCCAAAACCTTAATTTTGTTTTCCTTGAGCCATTCAGAGGTGGACTTGCTGGTGTGTTTGGGATCATTGTTCTGCTGCATAACCCAAGTGCGCT
>JAFVLL020019623.1:0-31778 GCA_021397915.2 Tor tambroides
AAAAAAAACATCGGCGGCTGGCCCACAAAAGACGAAAATCACCATCGGCCCACCGGGCAAATGCCCGGTATGCCCTATGGCCAGTCCAGCCATGAGAACAATAAACAACTTCCCTGTGAGTATATCAGGCCCTTTAAGGTACAATTTTTTGCACATCTTTTTCTGACTATGCAGAAAATAAAAGAAAAGTCTGCAGCTTTCATCTGGGTCTGCTGATGGGCAATGCCATCCTAAATATACAGGGCGATGTCTGTATCCTTCCTTGCTGTCTTTCAGATAACATTGTGTCCTGCCCTGTGTGTGCTGAGCACTGACCTCAACAGCCTCACCCCTGCCATAGACAACAGAGCTGCTATGCTCAGTTATGTAACAGAGCGTGTGGCAAAATCATGTCTATTCATCAGCAGAAAGCATCAGTGTGTCCTTGATGCCCCTCAAAAATCACACACAGCTGCGCTCAGACGAAAACCAAACAAACGTGCTGCTGTGTTTTCATGTTCACTTGGGGAGGAGTTCAAAATGTGATTCTCTGCAAACAATACAAAGCTACTAGTGGTTGGAAGAGACCCAAGAACTTTCTTTCATGATGAACTATTTTTGCAGGCATTCATATTTATAGCTGCTCCAGGTCTAAGGGAAAGTTTGTGTGGATCCTACATTCCTAGAGAGATGGATGATCATGCTGTCAGCAATGGACACTGCGTTTACATATCTAGGCCAGATGCAAGGGAGGATTCCTTAAATGGAAGTATATAGAGGTAAACTTCTCCTCTACTATTGTGTAAAGAGAAAAAAAGGATACCTCAGTGCCAGGCAGGGCTTGTGAGATGAATTAAACCACTGACTGTCTCTGCACCTGGCCAGTATCAGCCAACAGAATACAAAGGTGCTCTTACAGAGACATCATACATGCTGCGGCACAACAAGATAGAAGTATATAAAGTATATAGTGGACAGTATATAAAATACTACTGACTTTAAAATGCATCCAATTTTCCATTCAGTTAGAGCTTTAACTGAATGAAAAATTGGATGCATTTTAAAGTCAGTAAAGGCTAGCCTTTTGCCACGTGTTTAATGGAAGGTGCACACCACTTCAACTTAGGGAAAACCACCTCAAAACAATTACTGACCAAATAAAAATAAAGTCATGGGTTTTAGTTTATTCTCTACATCTGTACACCACTGTATTATTTCTTGTAGTAAGGTACCTTTTCATGATTCCTCCCTTGTGTAGTGTGCACTTGAGTTTAATATAGCTCTGGGCTGATGCTGGATGTGTTTATAGGACTTTCCCATAGTCCTCTGCAAAAAGCCTTCCAGTAAAACTGCATTCTAAAACCTACAGCATCCTGAATGATTCCCAGTCAAGAATCAGAGCTGTTTGAGAAAGCAGAGAGGGGAGAGATGGTGGGTGAGGGTAAAACATTCAGCTATATTTTTGCTGACCTTGCACTGTATCACTCCAGGGAAGCGCGCTAGACTAAAGGGAACACAAAAGAACAGGGAGAGGGAGGAGAAGACAGCCTGACGGGCCTGTAAGGCTCATGAAACTCATTGTGTCTATAATTAACCCTTCAAGAACCCTTGAAGAATCCAGCTCCACCAGCAGGACAGTGAGACAATTATACATCTCATGACAACTCGCTTTAGACTGCGAGACTGCCATGATTTCAGTGACATCCCCAAAATGAAACTTCAAGCAAACATCTCAACAAAACAAATGGCAATAATAATTAGGTGACATGTTGAAAATGACAGACTGGGGTCCGCCTCCTCTTCTCAAACAAGCAGCATCTGAATAACATGCAGACATGGTGACAAGTGACTTGAATAGGAAATAGCGCGTTCCAGCCGTCTGGATGAGATTGTTTACACAGCCATATGGCTCAGCTGACGGCTGCAGACTGGTGTGATAAACAGAGCACTTGGGAGGGTTTAGAAGCCCATATTCAGATCAAACCCATAATGCAACTTCACAAACGCAGTGTAGGTTGTTGTAAAATGGTTGAAGGGGTTGATCTAACAGGCTTTAGCTCTGTCAAGTCATAAATCTCTGTCAGACTGGTGGTGGAGTACAGGTAGACATTAGTGATGTTCAGTGAAGCTGTGAGATAACTCTCATCTCTGAGTTTTGCCTGTGGCCATTATGTGGCTCATTTGCACAGTCAGAGCTGACATGTTTTACCAAACACTCTCGCAGCACTGAGTTGACAGAGGATGAAATTGCATCAGCGTTTATTAAGCTTTATGATATTCTCCAGGCTATAACCTAAAGACTAAATGTCACTCCAGTATAAATGGCACAGAGGCAGATCATAGAAGGGGTTTGTATGTATAAAACAGAAGCTTGTGTTTTGTTGTGTTTCACTAGCGTGCAAATACAGTGATATCGGATGGTAATACCTTAAATTAATAAGGCATAATAATCAAGGAACTTTGCTGCCGCACCATGGGTGCAGCAGGCGCAATGATATTACGCAGCGCCTGAAAATGCTGGGGACTATAGTGCAGATGTTGGGGGAACCAATAGATGAACAATTGATCTGACCTGTGTAAAACGCTCTCGCCTCACATAGGAGAGAAAGAGGGAGGAAAAGGAAATGTAGCATCTGTCATCAAGCAATTCTTCAGTGTCAGCCCATCATTTTAAACACTGTTATTTCATCCAATTGGCACATTTAAGCTCCATTTCACTCCCTCTTTTACCCTGAACCAAACACAAAAGAAAATGTTATTTAATTTTAATTTAAAATAAACTTAACTTCAGAGTTGCAGCACCCCCTATCCGTGTCACACGGTATGACAGCTCTGCTTTTGTGCCTTTTATTGTTCTTTAGAAACAACCATATATGTTTCAGAGATTGGTGAATGGAGATAAAGAGACAGAGAGTTAACCAAACCCAGCACACATGCCTGTTTGTGCATAAATGGAAAGCCGTTACCTCAGGACTCACATCTGCGCTGCAGACACTCGCATAATTAGCTAATTGCCCAAAACCCCTCGTTTTGCATCCCATGGTGTCAGAAAAACCCCTCAGCTGCAGGATAATTCACAGTTTCAGAGTGAGGAGGGCGATTAAAGGAATACAGATAGGAGACGTGGCAGATATCATCAACATCCGAGTGCTGTTGGTATGTAAATGAACTTGATCTCATCAAGGACAACAGCATGAATAATGATAAAGAAGTATAATTACTATTAAGCATGTGTTGTTGTGAATATTTTCAGTTTCTCTGGCTTACTCTTCCCTTTTCTATATAGATATACACTAAGTTTGGATTTGGTAATATTTTATAATATTTCACCAAAGCTGCATTTATTAAAACACAGTAAAAAAAAGTAATACTATGAAATATGATTACAATTATTACAAACAGTTTTCTATTTAAATATATTTCAAAATGTAATTTATTACTCTAATGCAAAGCTTTGGATAGAGGACTTTTTCATCCATAAGAAATTCAAATATATATATATATATAGCTTTAATGACAGCACTGTGGCTTAATTTTGATTATGAATTCTAATTTTTCAAATTTGCAATTTCAGACATTGGACTCCCACATATGTTTGCATTTGAAACAGAATAAAACTCTTGTGAGTAAGAGTGGAAATTCAGTAACACTTATAAAAGCCAATAGTTCATTCACAGACTTCAGAATTTAATGAGGAGTCTGTTTACAACTGTATAGACATTTCAGACCTTATCAGTTTGTGTCTCAATATCACAAAGATATGTACAATAAGTTGAAATCTGACAATTCCATTTTTTTCTGAACACTTCCAATTAACTTCACCGACTTGTTTAATTTTGTTCAGGCTTAATTTTAGGCCAAAGCTGAAATAATCTGAATGATTGTGAGGGAAGCGTGAGAATACCTGGCTTCACCTTTTCACTTGGCATCAAAATGAATGAGAGATGAGGCAGTCTGACCGTTCGAACTACAACCTTTTGAGATCCATTGATCTCCCATACATTTAAAAGGACACATTTTAATAATTTATCAATATCTTTTGAACCATGCTGAGAATTATGATTCTGTACAAAACTATGAATACTACAGCTGAGATTTCAGCCAAGTGCTTATTAAATGGGATTTCATATACATGATTCAAACATTCTATAAAGGACAAAGACATTAAAACAACAGATACAGGGCATGCAAGATAAAAACAGGAATAAATCAAAGAGATGAGACTGTGTGAACACAAATTCAGGTTTCTTGTCTCAGCACTATTATCAGAATCTGGCAGCCTGACAAACTCAGACTGCAGGCAGATTTCCAAGTGAAGCTAGTTAATGACAGGAGAAATGAGTTGATGGGGATGGAATGGATGTTTAAAAAGAAACTAATAGAGATACATAAAAGAGATAAAAATGGACAGTGGGAACAAAAATTAAATGGCACAGAAACAGACAGCACCTGGCTCAGACACCCTGGCAAAATTGATCTAATAAACAGAGAAAAAGTGAAACTTGACTTTTTAATGACAACATATAAAAAATTAGGACAAGCTGCATCTATGCCTTGCTAAGTGGGTAAATGTATTCATAATGATATAATATACAGTCAAACCAAAATTTATTCAGACACCTTCGACATTTCTCACATTATCACAGTTTATTTGCTATAGTTTAGAAAATGGTAATAAAATATGACAAGAACTTGAGTTAAACTGTGTCAGAACAAATTCATCTTGATAATGTCAGATAACTTTGATAGAAAGATATGTAACAAAACATGGTCTGGTCAAAGTGTCAAATCTAATTTTTTTTTTTTTTTTTTTTTGCAGTCGTTTGATGGAAATTAAAATTGTCAACCTACAGAGGGCTGAATTCAAAGATACCCCAAAAATCAAAGTTAGTCCATAGCCAAAATTGCTAGTCCATTTTGCTGAAATTTCATTGCAGCAACTCAAAATGGTACTCAGTAGTTTGTATGGCCCCCACGTACTTGTATGCATGCCTGACAACATCGGGGCATGCTCCTAATGAGACGACGGATGGTGTCCTGGGGTATTTCCTCCCAGATCTGGACCAGGGCATCACTGAGCTCCTGTACAGTCTGAGGTGTAACTTGGCGGCGTCGGATGGACCGAAACAATGTCCCAGAGGTGTTCTATTGGATTTATGTCAGGTGAGCGTGGGGGCCATTCAGTGGTATTAGTTCCTTCATCCTCCAGGAACTGCCTACATACTCTCGCCACATGAGGCCTGGCATTGTCGTGCACCAGGAGGAACCCAGGGCCCACTGCACCAGCATAGGGTCTGAGAATGGGTCCAAGGATTTCATCCCGATACCTAATGGCAGTCAGGGTGCCATTGTCTAGCCTGTAGAGGCCTGTGCGTCCTTCGAATGGATATGCCTCCCCAGACCATCACTGACCCACCACCAAACCGGACAGGCTGAACGATGTTACAGGCAGCATAACGTTCTTGACGGCTTCTCTAGACCCTTTCACGTCTGTCACATGTGCTCAGGGTGAACCTGCTCTCATCTGTGAAAAGCACAGGGCACCAGTGGTGGACCTACCAATTCTGGTGTTCAATAGCAAATGCCAGTCGAGCTCCACGGTGCCGGGTGGGGAGCACAGGACCCTCTAGAGGACATTGGGCCCTCAGGCCACCCTCATGAAGTCTGTTTCTGATTGTTTAGTCAAAGATATTCACACCAGTGGCCTGCTAGAGGTCATTTTGTAGTGCCCTGGCAGTGCTCATCCTGTTCTTTCTTGCACAAAGGAGCAGATACCGGTCCTGCTGATGGGTTAAGGACCTTCTTTGGCCCTATCTAGCTCTCCTAGAGTAAGTGCCTGTCTCCTGGAATCTCTTCCATGCTCTTGAGACTGTGCTGGGAGACACAGCAAACCTTCTGGCAATGGTACGTATTGATGTGCCATCCTGGAGGAGTTGGACTGACTGTGCAACCTCTGTAGGGTCCAGGTATCGCCTCATGCTACCAGTAGTGACAGTGACCCCAGCCAAATGCAAAACTAGTGAAAAACATTCAGAAAAGATGAGTAGGGAAAAAAATGTCAGTGGCCTCTACCTGTAAAACCATTCCTGTTTTGGGGGTCATCTCATTGTTGCCCATCTAGTGCTCCTGTTATTAATTTCATTAACACCAAAGCAGCTGAAACTGATTAACAACCCCCTCTGCTACTTAACTGACCAGATCAATATCCCAGAATTTTAATTGACTTGATGCTATACTCTGATTAAAAAGTGTTCCTTTAATTTTTCTGAGCAGTGTATATAGACCATATATATTAAAACAATTGATATATTGATAAATATTAAAACAAGAATAATGATAGTTCACCCATGACCCATACCGGTTGTTAAGTTGTTGATATTCACGCCAGATACAATTCAGCACTCTTAGATCTTTCAGCAAGAACACCATCCATAATTCATAAACACCTGAGCCACAAATGCATCTTTAGTCTTGAACACTCTTTCCAGTCCATTGTCCAATCAAATCATCCTCTGGAGGTAAATACATGCAAATTTAGATGGCTACAGGCATAACATGCACAAAGACAGTTGTACAGGTGACATGAAGGCAATGTAATAATCTATTCTTAATTACTTCTGTCTCACAAGCCCTCTAAAGGGAACAAAGCCAAAGCCCCAAACTGCCTCTTGCCAACATCAACTCCCATTCCTTAAGTACAATGACCTTCATGGATGGTCACACTTGAGCCCTTGTGGAATTGCTGAGACTATCCTGAATATTTAAGATTACTGACATATAAGTACATTACAAATAAGCACCATAAATATGCATGATTGCATAGTATGACTTGGCATAGACTGCACTGCAACATTTCAGATGAAGTAGTTTTCTCTTTATGAAAACTAATAATTATTTCTAATTACAGAATTGTGTCCCGGCCAATGCACAGGTCATAATTGCTCATTTTAATTAGCTGACTGGCTGCAGAGATGATTACACAAACAGGGAGGATAAATTCAATGACCAGTGACATCTGCTCAACTCTTTAAACAAAAAACACTGTTACAATTCCAACACATCTAGTAAAATAAACCACTGACATACTCAACTGTAAATGGACAGCAAGTATACATTAAATTGAAAAGTGACAGTAAAGACATTTTATCATGTAAAAAAATTTAGCATGGTTTTGACAGAAAATATTAAGCAGCACAACTGTTTTCAACATTGCTAAGAAATATTTCTTGAGCAGCAAATCAGCATATTAGAATGAATTCTGAAGGATCATGTGACACTGAAGACTGGAGGAATGGTTTCTGAAATTATTTTAAAAATGAAACAATGAAAATTCAAATTATACTGACCCCAAACTTTTGAATTCTAAAGCCACTTTTAATCTATTCAGTGTTTTATTTTTGAATTATTTTTATTTTGGGGATTTCTCATCAAATACTGATATATGGAGTTTTTGCAACTGATTTCAAACAATAATCTTTTTGAAATGAATAATTCATTTAATTTGTTTTTATCAGTTCACAATGCTACATGATTCAGAGGAAAGCAAACTAAAGGCGCTCTCTCTCTCTATTTTTCACAGCCTTCAAGCTGTCTGAAACAATTGCCTTGAAACACCAGAGCCTCCTAGCCAGGGAATGTCTCTCACAAGCATGGACAACTTCATGGCTGACAGCCGGAGATGTTTCCCATGAGGTAATGAGCCAGGAAGTCAGAATGAATGGAGACGGATAGGAAGAGACAGACCAATGAGAGTAAACAAGAGAGAGAGAGATGGAAATAATAGATGGATAGTGCAATAAAATAGAAGTTTTCTTTCTTGGAACGGTTTGTAAGAAATCTCTGATGGATATACTGTAAGTAGGGCTACTCCTGACACGGCATTGGGTTTCCATGTATGTGTCAGTCAATAGTCTGGGTCTGTAACACTGGATACAGTCACTAGGTTAAACTAATTGGAAGTCATCCACAACATCAGCGTTCAATACAGTAGATCAATAATCTATTTCTATTGATCATCAGTAATGGTGTTTTTAAATGGTACTGGATATATATACCGTGATACTTTTCAAATATGGGCACTTTTCTGCTTTCTGTCATTACAGGTATTGCACACAAAGAAATAAATAGTAGGCCTATACTTTTGAAAAATATTTAAAGTCATGTTAAATCACATGACATCAATCAGCGCAACAAAATAACAAAGCATGTTAAACATTATTACTGAGTGCACCTTTAAAAGAATGTCTTAGTGAATGTTTGGACAAGTTAAATTCTATTACGATTGCAATAACATTATATAGGAACAAGCAGAAATCATCTCCCCAGCAGGAGATCAACAAACATTTATTTATTTTATTTTATTTTTTTGGGGGGGGGGGGGCTTTTTTGCAGGGACGGACTGATGCACATGAGAAGAGGAACAAGTTTGGGACCATCCTGCCAAGTTTGGGGATTCTGTGATCTATGGTCTCTGATGCCCAGGCAGGAAAAGACAGAAAAAATAGAAGAAAAGCTGTGGCTTTGTTTTTTCAAACTGAATAAAGCATCTGATTAAAGGCTGGAATACACACAACTTTTAAAATCTGAAAAAAAAAAAAAAAAAAACCTCTAGGCATCATACATTTGCTGACTTTGTAAATAGTTACAGAGGAAAAACTTTATACACGAAATGACTGAGGATCATTCACACATTACCAGACTTTTTGCTAGGAGATGTGTAACAAATGACAACAATTCATGGATCAAAATATCAAAAATTGATATTCTCTGACTGGATAGAAACATAACCTGAAGTCTGTGATCATCATACGCTATGCGATTTTCTATTAAATCTGTCAACTAAAATCTGCTGACTGGCTCTTTCGGCAAATAGCCTCAGCTTGACCAGACTATAAATTGGGACAAAAATGAAACCATAATGGGTTGGTTCCTTTGCAGATACAACAGTTGTGACAACTATTTTATTTTTTAGATTTTGCAATTTGTACTCAGCCACTGTGAGTTCTACACAGTGACTGTGAGATCTTCACAATGGCAGTGAGTTACACAGCGGTTTGCTTTGAACAAAGTGCTTTCTGACAAGAATCACATTTGAAGGACAGTCAAACTACCACATCTTACGGTTCAGGTGAAGGCCATTTATTTGTGGGTAATTTACACCCACATGTGACCGAGCAAGTGTTGCTTGCCACTTTCCTCCCTGGGCCAATCAGTTTTGTGCAAGTGTGCAGAGACAGAAGAACCAGCCTCTCTTGTGGGTTTGGTTTTGTTACTTTTGCTCACTGCCACAATGCAGAAAATGCCCTAAATAAACTAATGTTTCCTAAACTCTTGGGCAAGCCCACGCGAGAACAGCCAGAGTCTGGGTTATGACTTTTTGTCTAATTCCTCACTTGATGATTCCATTATAGACATCAGAATTGTCAGCAACTGTTCGCTGAAGGTCCGGAGAAAAAATGAAAAAGAAACTCAGCAAGGGAAACCAATGTGCAACAATTTAAAATTAATCACTTGTCTTTTTAATATTTCTTATTAGCACATCTTCCAAATGATTTTCAATAGATCTGGGTCTGTTCTTAAGTGTAAATTCATAAAAGTGAAGCTGCTGTTTCAGCAGGTTCAGAGTGAGAGGATCCAATATGATTTACTGCAGGTAAGTTTGCACAGATGCTGTGAGCTGCTCAGAAACACCCTACCAGAAACATCTACAAAGAGCTATTGCATATAATATAAGAGAGGGGACAGAAAGACAGTGGGATATTTAGATGTGGGAATAAGCTACTTTGAAGTCATTATCAAGTTCCTGTCAAGATTTTACTCTTTAATGTAAATCCACAAGTCATTTGGTGATTAGTTGTTAATGAGGACAGCATTTGGTGTAAACAGTCATCTGCATTGCTTAGTGCATGTTCATTTTTCTTAATTAAAAAGGTTTTGTACTTAAGGAAGGAAAAAGTACCTAGCTGTTAAATTACAGTAAATAATGATTTTTTATATTAATTGTGTTTACAGTAATCTTTCAGCTGAAGTCTATGGAGCAAAATAAGTTACCTAGGTTTACTGTTTTTTTGCCCCTTAGACTTCCACTGTAAATGCATTATTGTAAATGTGATTTTGCTCATTTTTATGAATGTAGCGACCCAGAAAATTCCTTTAAAGACAGAATAAAAAAAGCAAGTGACATGATGCAACAGAGCTCATCCCATTATAATCAACAAATCTGTCTACTCTGACACTAGAGTATTAGATAATTAATTTAACACTGGGGCTACAGGAGTGAAGTAAATTATCTCTGTTTACATGTCTAAAAGCAGCTATTAAACACCTGCGGTATCGGTTGAGTTTAGTGAGCTAGAGGGCTGTCAGTGATGGCAGACAGTGAAGTGAACAGTCTGTGTTGTGATTGGGGTTGCAGATATCCAGCTGAGATCACCAGCTGCTCTCATGTTTATGTGCTGCAGCATACGCACCCCTTCTCTCTCCTCTTCTGCATTTCTACACTATTTCTCTCTATCAGCCTTATTTTCAGTTTCAGATCCCCTCAGACTCCAACAGAGGGAGAGAAGCAGAGGGGAAACTGAAACGTGATTGGTAATGGGGCTTTTTCTTCTCATCTTTGAAACTGGGTTTTAAGGGGAATATCATCACTCTTGTTGTCATCCTGTACTGGGGAGATGAATGGGAAAGTCCACTGGAGACTTTCTGGGGATTACCTGGATACTGGAAAACAAATGAGATCATTTTAATATCTCAAATGATTCTAGACAGCAATGATATCAAAATGAGAGCAAACTGTGGATTTTCTCATGAGAAAAAGGCTCACATATGCCTCCACAGTCATTTTTTATTATATTTTTCCACGACAAATTCATAAAACTGTGTTCCTTATAAATATTCACAATTTATCCTGTTCAAAATTAGTCCACAAGGTCTGGCCATTTTATTTTTAAAAATATTATTTTTAATGTATTAAAACATATTAACAAATTATTTTTTTCCCCTAAAAATTGTCATTATTCCACCCTTTTCTCCTCCTTGCTAACCCATTTCTGTGTTTTTTCATCACAATTTGATAAAAGGATAAAATCCGTTATATATCTACCAACAATTAGTTTTATTCAAAATTAGTCCACAAAGCTTTGATCATTTTATTTTAAATACTTTTATTAATAATATTTAATATAAAAATATTATGTTTATTAATTAAAAAGTAGTTATATTTGATATTATATTTATTATATTAACAAATTATTGTTTTTTTTCTGTGGAAATATATTTTTGTCATTATTCTGCTCTTTCCTCCATGACGTTAATCCATCTCTGTTATTTCATTATTCATGTATAATTTTTATTTGGGGTTTTCACAATTTTGAAAAGCTCATATTTTATCATCATGGTGCTCTTTTCTCCTTCCTGTTAATCCATCTCTGTTTTTCTTAGTATATGCATGTTCTCGCATTCCTCTTGACTCCTTTTGTTCCCTGCTCTGTATCTTTTCGGGCCTTCCATTCTCCCACCTGTCCCAGGCCTGTCTGTATTCCAGAGTGTGACAAGTGCGTGTATAATGAAGGCCCATTAGAAGAAACAACGGCAGCAGCTCCGTGCCGCATATGTTCAGTGGTCAAATACTGACGACAGCTGGGCCAACACACACACATAGACACACACAAGCCCTAGAGACCGCCCTGGGTGTCCCACAGTCTGCCAGACGAAGCAATGCAGACAGCTTCAACAGGAGGCTCAACCTGAGGATATAAATGGGGTGTGGAGGGGCCTCCATGAAGCTGACAACGGCACCATGACATTTTTCTCAGAATGAATTCATTGCGTATGGATACTGAACTAAAGGTAAATCATTAGTTTCAGACTATAAATCTTAATGTCAGGGCCAGTTATCCAGATCAATCCGTATCCAAGTACCTTAATCTGAATATTAAATCATAAACATACACACACACACACACAAACACACACACACATATATATATACAGGTGCATCTCAAAAAATTACAATATCATGAAAGAGTAAAAAAAAATTTGTAACATTTCAAAAAGTGAAACTTTCATATATTCTAGATTCATTACACGTAAAGTAAAACATTTCAAAGGTTTTTTTGTTTAAATTTTGATGATTAGAGCTTACAGCTCATGAAAGTCAAAATCCAGTTTCTCAAAATATTAGAATATTTCCTAAGATCAATCAAAAAAAGGATTTGCAAAACAGAAAAGTTCAAGTTCTTTCAAGTATGTTCATTTATGCTCTCAATACTTGGTCGGGGCTCCTTTAGCACAAATTCCAGCATCAGTGAGGTGTGACATGGAAGCAATCAGCCTGTGGCACTGCTGAGGCACTATTGAGCCTTCAGCTCGTCTGGATTGTTGGATCGACTGTTTCTCATCTTTCTCTTGAAAATGTCCCATAGATTACATATGGATTCAGGTCAGGCATGTTGTCTGGCCAATCAAGCACAGTAATATCATGGTCAGCAAACCACTTGGAAGTGGTTTTGGCACTGTGGGCAGGTGCTAAAGTCTTGCTGGAAAAGGAAATCAGCATCTCCATAAAGCTTGTCAGCAGATGGAAGCAGAATGTGCTCCAAAATCTCCAACGGCTGGATTGACTTTGGACTTGATAAAACACAATGGACCAACACCAGCAGATGTCATGGCAGCCCAAATCATCACTGACTTCAGAAACTTCACACTGGACTTCAAGCAGCTTGGATTCTGTGCCTCTCCAGTCTTCCTCCAGACTCTGGGACCTTGATTTCCAAATGAAATGCAAAATTTACTTTTATCTGAAAAGAGGACTTTGGACCACTGAGCAACAGTCCAGTTCTTTTTCTCCTTAGCCCAGGTAAGATGCTTCTGACGTGGTTTCTGTTTCAGAAGTGGCTTGGAAGCCCTTTTCCTGAAGACGTCTGAGCGTGGTGACTCTTGATGCACTGTCTCCAGCTTCAGTCCACTCCTTGTGAAGCTCTCACAAGTCTTTGAATCGGCTTTGCTTGACAGTATTCTCAAGCTTGCAGTCATCCCTGTTGCTTGAACACCTTTTCCTAACAAATTTCTTCCTTCCAGTCAACTTTGCATTTAATATGCTTCGATACAGCACTCTGTGAACAGCCATTCCTTTCAGTAATGACCTTCTGTGACTCATCCTCTTTGTGGAGGGCGTCAATGTTCGTCTTCTGGATCATTGCCAAGTCAGCAGTCTTCCCCATTATTGTGGTTTCAAAGAACAAGAGATACCCGCAATTTATACTGTAGGGATGGTCATTTAATGAAACTCAAATATAAATATTCTAATATTTTGAGATACTGGATTTTGACTTTCATGAGCTGTAAGCTCTAATCACCAAAATTAAAAAAAAAATAGAAAAAAACTTTTGAAATGTTTTACTTTACATATAATGAATCTAGAATATATGAAAGTTTCACTTTTTGAAGTATGCACCTGTGCACCTGTATATACATATATCACATTATCACAGTTTATATATCACATTATCACAGTTTAGAAAATGGTAATAAAATATAAAATATAAAATATGACAAGAACTCAGAGTTAAACTGTGTCAGAACAAATTCTTCTTGATAATCACAAATTAATTACAGTCAAACCAAAAATTACAGACACCTTCAAAATTTCTCACATTATCACAGTTTATTTGCTATAGTTTAGAAAATGGTAATAAAATATGACAAGAACTCAAGAGTTAAACTGTGTCAGAACAAATTCATCTTGATAATGTCAGATAACTTTGATAGAAAGGTATGTAACAAAAGATGGTCAGGTCAAAGTGTCAAAAAAAAAAAAAAAGAAAAAAAAATGTTGGTCCCAAATTTATTTTGCTATCCTTACTTACGTAAATGAACTCTACTGTCCTGCACCCACTAGTGAAAAAATACCAAAAATTATATCTGGTGCCTGAATAATTTTTGGTTTGACTGTGTGTGTATGTATTAGCTAATGAAATTTGGTAAAGACAATTTATGCTTTCTTTGTGTATTAATAGGACTACAACTTTTTTTAAACTCTCCTGGCACAGCAGTCTTATCGCTAAAAGGATAATTTACACATTTTTAATGCTCAAATAAAATTTTATGGACAAATTAGGTATTTAAAATATATATAAACTCCGTTTCTGTATAATATACGATTATATATAAGACTTTTTTTTTTAAATAAGTCACTTGTGCTTACCAAGGCTGCATTTACTTGATCAAAAATACAGTAAAAACTGTAATATTGTGAAATATTATTGCAATTTTAAATAACTTTAAATAAATGTATTATTTTATT
The DNA here is from genome assembly GCA_021397915.2 of Tor tambroides. Taxonomy (NCBI): domain Eukaryota; kingdom Metazoa; phylum Chordata; class Actinopteri; order Cypriniformes; family Cyprinidae; genus Tor; species Tor tambroides. Next base: position 14,282 of record JAFVLL020019623.1, read on the forward strand.
TAACTAAATAATGTTTTCTATTTTGATATATTTTAAAAATGTAATTTATTCTTGTGAATTTTCAGCATCACTACTCCAGTCTTCAGTGTAACATTATTTTTCAGAAATCATTCTAATATGCTGATTTGGTGGTCAAAAAACATTTATTATTATTATCAATTATGTATGTTTTGTAACACTCTAAATGCCTTTATTGTCACTTCTGATTAAATGCATCCTTGCTTAATAAAAGCAATCAGTTTACCAAACAAACAAACAAAAAAAAAAAACACTGTAAGAGAGTAAATATCACTTACTGAGTCAAACTTTATTTAGAAATACTATAATATATACTAAAAATATATTTAAAAAAATAACTACAAATATATACTAAATTTATTTTCCACATGGAATACCTAATTGAATGTGTTTTTAATCACTTATGACTGTCAATGAAGTAACATAAGAGGCTTTCTTTTTTATTAAAACAACAAAGAAATAGCTTCAGGTCAAACCAGACTGCATGTTAAACTGTAGGATTTTCACCTGCCTCTGGCTGCGGTGCATCCCAGTCCACACAAACACGAGACCTGACGCCCTTCAGCCATACAGACACAAAAGACAAGGATGCCGTAGAGCTTTCAGCCGTACAGCAAAACCTCCAAGAGAATATTGAGCTATTATCTGACACAGGGCTTGTTGCCTCCCTGAAGTACCACAGAACAAACATCAATAAGATGAAAGGAAGTAGAAATGACGAGGTAATAATAAAAAAAAAAAAAAAAAAAAAAAAAGGAGAAAATGAAATCTGTTGAAGAGGGCGACAGTGTAAGTGTGTGTAAAAGAGTGTTATAATACTGTCAAAATGGTCTGAACTGAAGACAGGGCAGAATAACACAGCCTGGTGTATAAACATGGGGTTCACGAAAAGAGTAAAATCAGTTCACCAACTGCAGACAAATGTTGTATATTAAATATACTCTCGCTGAATATAGGAAGAGAAACATTAGCTCAATGCCACTCAGTCTTGTTGTTGCCAAATGTATGGATTCACCTGTTACCTCAATTATGAAAATGATTATCAAACCATACGTTTTTATATTAATATCACTTCATCATCTCTTGTTTAAAATGCATATGTGAGGACAGTAAAAATGGGAACATTAATCCACTCCCTACCTTCATACACACGTATACACAAAGAAAAATGAGTGGACCGCCCTCTGATCCTCACAATGCCCACAAAGCAAACTGAGCAGTCTGGCATGAATTATTCAATCACTTTCACGTGGCTTGAATAACAGATGGTCAGTGGGCTTTTCACCCAGCAAAAGAGCACCAAACATGAACCTATGGGTTAATTAACTGGACATGTGTGTAGTTCATGCAGAAAAGGGGTTTTATGTAATGGAAAATTACATTAAACCTGCTTTGAATCCTTAGTAGAAAGAGAGGACCTTCTCTTTGTCTTCCTGAAGTGAACAGTTTGGAATCACCGCCATCTTGTGGAGGTTTGTTGACTTTATGTGTAGTTGGAACATGGACAGAAGAGATAGAAAAGTACTTATACCTATATAATAATATTATGTGCATCATGATTTACTCACCCTCATGGTGTTTCAAACCCGTATGACTTTCCTTCCTCTGTGGAACAAAAATGAAGATGTTCACACAGGTGTTTTCCTTACAACAATGGTTTGTGGTGACAGCTGTTAATCTTCAAATAATGACACATCATAAAGGTACCATAAATGTTGCCCAGACGATATGACGCAGTATTACTATAGTTTTGTGTTAGGAACAGAAAGAAATTTAAGTCATTATTCACTGATAATCTTTAACTTCCGTGAGGTATTCACAAACCGTTGTGACCATAGGCTGATTCAGTGAGTCGAATTTTGTGAATGAATCATTCAGTTCAAATTCATGTTTATTCATGTGATTGAATGCTGAATTTTCAGCATCATTACGCCATTCACATGATCCTTTAGAAATCATTCTAATATGCTGATTTGGTGCTCCAGAAACATTTCTTAATATTATCAGTGTTGAAAACAGTTGTGCTGCTTAATAAACCATGATGCATTTTTTTTGTTGCCATTTTTCCAGGATTCTTTGATGAATCAAAAGAACAGCCTTTACTGTCACTTTTGGTCATTTTATTTAATCTTTGCTAAATTAAAGTATCAATTTCATTCAATAGCAGCAGGTAATGATTTAAGTCATTATGACTCAATTAAAAAGCAAGTAACTCCTCCAGAAAAAAATAAAAAGTGGAAGGACACATGCAGAAACCATAAACACGAAAGAGGACAAAAACATTTTAAAATTTCAGCACTTTAATTCACCCAGTTCTGTTTGAGACATTGCTCTGCTCAAGTGATTACAAGAAAATGAACAAAAAGGAAAATAAAGGGTAAAAAACACAATCTAAAGTTCAAAGGTTCAGTCGCTCATCATATAGGCTAGAGAATGTTTACAGGGTTGAGAAGAGCATTGACAGCTAATACTCATCCACATTAAGAGCTATGAAATATTCAAAACTCGAGTTAATGCCAAGCTGGAAGAAATCAATCTGACAATAGTAACAAATACAGTCCAGAGATGCAGTCCTGGTGCATGAGAACGCCATACACTCATAACGGCTAGAATTTGATCACTTTTCTCCTGAAAAAGCTTCTTGAGAGGATACCTTCACAATATAAAATACAGATTTTAACACTTTGAAATATGACTCGTTAATAGAAAGCCCAATGAATGGGTCTAAGTGTCAGGATTACAACAAGACCACCATAATGGGCAGAAATGTCATTTACTCCTGTTGAGTGCATTTTCAAATGAATACAACCTTTATGCAGTCAATCATAACTCTTTCATAACTTACCTGAAGAAGTATAATATCAGTTCACACACAAACTTTTATCACAAACTTGCAAACTCTTCCAGGAATAAAGTATACATAGTTTTAACATTGGCGACACCTGCATGATACCATGTTATTCTGGTAAATATTAATGCATGCTTTGGCTTGTATAGAAAGTTCTATACAATGTGTAGCATTAAATGTTAAAAATGAAACCTTCAACCAAAGCAGAGAGATTTTAAACAGCGCTATTACATAGTACACAACAAAATCATGACATATACAGTCTTACTGTCCCATTTTAGTAGTGAAAAAAAAGATAACTTGTTTTGAGGTTATGTTGGCACACTGAAAGCAGGACAGTGTAGTCATATAAAGATTAATGAACTGATACATGGAGAAAAGAGGAGGAAATTATAAACATAATAAAAATAAACTTTTGGGGGTAAAGCAAATTCTAACATACAAGTGGGTCCTGTAAAAAAAAAATGCAGTGAAAACCCTATGCCAAACCCAAACTTTGGGTTTTCCTAGAGATTTCTTTAAGTCTGTGAATTGCAGTAGGAATTATACATCTCTAAGCTTTTTCGTTCTGTCTGCCCACTAGCGTTATCCTAAACTCCATTATAGCTCAGACTCATCCTCTTCCCTCCAGAACTGAAGCTGGTATGGGGGCCAGTGGCGTTGTGTTGGATGCCCCTGGTGGTCACACAGCAGTACAGCAGCGGTTCTCAAACAGTTGCTCAATGACAGAGCTGTCTGCTAACGTGGACACGTCACCTAAATCCCGCTCATTACACGCTATCTTCCGCAAGACACGACGCATGATCTTACCTAAAAAAACAATAAAAGAGAAGAACACTTGAGCATCATCATAAATATTAAAGCTTTTTTTGTGAATACTAATAATAAACAGTCCAAGACTAATACCTGATCTGGTTTTTGGAAGGCTGGGTGCATTCTGAATGTAGTCAGGTGTAGCTATGGCACCAATCTTCTCTCTCACTGTATTGGGAAAAAAAGGGAAGTGAAAAGAAAGCCATTACTTGTAGTTCATGAATTATATACACACACACACACAATTAATCAATGCTTTAATGATTTGTAAATTATTATTTAATTAGTAGACACAAGCTCAAAACACTTAAAAGGATAGTTTATAAAATTGGAATGTGACCCTGGACCACAAAACCAGTCATAAGGGTCAATTTTTCGAAATTGAGATTTATACATCTGAAAGCTGAATAAATAAGCTTTCCGTTGATGTATGGTTTTAATGGACAATATTTGGCCGAGATACAACTATTTGAAAACCTGAGGGTGCAAAAAAATCTAAATATTGAGAAAATCGCCTTTAAAGTTGTCCACATGAAGTTCTTAGCAATGCATATTACTAATAAAAAATTAAGTTTTGATATATTTACAGTAGGAAATTTACAAAATATCTTCATGGAACATGATATTTACTTAATATCCTAATGATTTTTGGCATAAAAGAAAAATCAATAATATTGACCCATACAATGTAGTTTTGGCTATTGCTACAAATATACCCCAGCGACTTGAGACTGGTTTTGTGGTCCAGGATCACATATTAGAATTAAACTAGAAATAAATGCAGTAAAGAATAACAGTAAACAAAGCAAAACTAAAACAATCATGACTTCAGAAGACTCTGAATACAATGAATAAATTGTACAGTTAATCTTATTAAAGTTTGACAGTTTAAAATCACTTTAAACCGTAACCTGTATTGAAAAAGTGTAATTGAATTGCACTAGATTTTGCACATGCAAAATTTCTACGGACAATGCAAAGGTCGTAATATGGCATCATGCTTTCTGGCATCTTTTTAAAAAACATATTTCCCACATATAATACATCCAAAAATGTAAACATACGTAATCTACATCACTTTACTGTAAAGTTTGTGTTCTTTTAATTTAGCTAAGAGTCCACACCGATCTTCTATTCAGGGTTCCTACACATTTTCCATTTCAAAATTCCATACCTTTCCAGACTCAAATTTCCAAACCTCTTGGTAAATTTTCAGACCATATTTAACATAAATGGTTCATAGATCATTATTTTTTTCAGCTTTATATTTGGTATATAGACCAAATATATATATGAGGCCCCCCTGCAAGCTCCGCCTATATAGTACAGTCATCTGTAAATCTCTCTATTTTTTTTCAGGGTTTTTTTTCCATTGATTTTCTCGAAGTGAAAACATACAGAGTCCCTAAAATAAAAAAAATAAATAAATACAGACTTTTACATGCACACAAGAAACTTTTTTGTGCCCTTGAGAAACTATTCACATGTGCATGAGAATGTTTTGCATGCTTACACACTACAATTTCTAGTTTTATATAACCTATTTCCTTTGCGCATCACTGCCATCTTACTATGAATAAAACGAGAGCATGGATGCACATGAATTAACAGAGATTTACCTGCTCAATTTAGCTTTTCTTACGGTAGTACCTCTAATATCAAGGCCTAATGTCCAATTTAACACATCCTCTGTGGTGGTGGAGAAACCATGACATGAAATGAGCTGATGGTATAACATTTACCAAGTTCGAGGGTTTATAAAAAAAAATAAAATAAAAAAAAAAGACTGGTACTGTAAAAAAAAAAAGTGTTTAAGATTTGGCTTTCATTGGGGCAGTATGCCATATTTCAGGGCCTCAGGTCTCTTTAATGCATATTCTGTGGAGGCCAAGAAACCACACTGCGAAATGGGATGGTGGCACAACAGGTGGCTCAGTGTGCATTGTCCTATATGCTAAATTGAATGGCTTCTTGTGCGCACATAAAAGTCTGTATATTTTTTATTTTTGCAAAGCTCCTTGAGGTTACGTAATACGGTGTTAAGTATATAGTGTGAAGAAACCCAAAATGCTTATAACCTGCATTTTGCATAATGAGTGCACCTTGAATTCATTCAGTCATATCTGGCGATCACTAAAGAATCACTAAACAGCTGCCATGAAACCTCACTTCTTGTACGATAAATTTATTTTCATTAAATTCTGAATTTTCTATTATTAAAAAACAAAACAACAAAAAACAACTAAATAGTGGCAAAAGTCTGGAGAAACATATTTTTTCCATACTCTGCTTTCTTTTTTCCATACTTTTCCAAACCCTGTACGAACCCTGTCTATTGGTCTTCACACGATACGAATTTGCAGGGCAGCGTTCACCAAACTTGAACTTGCAAAATTCGCATTACTGTGTCCTGCATGGGTGTGAATAGAAATCAATGGAATGAAAAGTGTAGTGTGACCAGCCTTTTACTGTACATGAGAGTAACTAAATGACAGAATCATAATTCTTGCATGAAATATTTTTTTCAGCACACACCTTGCTTTTTAAGCTCTGCCTCCAGCTTTTGGTTGTACTTGATTCCGTCATTGAGGGTGACAAAACAGTAGAGACTCTCGCCTTTAACAGGGTGTGGCCGCCCCACAACCGCTGCCTCAGCCACAGCTTCATGCTCCACCAGAGCCGACTCCACCTCTGCAGTGCTTAGTAAGTGCCCTGGAAGAAACATATCCATCACCAATATATCAAAGCTTTTGCTCTATTACAGGTCATTTTGTTGGTAATTAGGCTACTTCGGTGCTTTGTAAATCTCTAGAGTCATATCAGTAGAGATAGAAAACAAGCAAGAGTCAAATGATTGCAATGTGTGGCCTGAATTTCATCATTAGCTTTTTTCGACACTCATTAATCTGCATTATTTCAGCATCTGTAGGTCCAGGCCACACATTTTCTCTCTCCACACTGGGGAAATTACAAAACAGGAGAAATTTTGTGATTATGTAATTAAATTAAAGGAACAATAAACAAACGAATGTCCTTATCCTTTACTCACCAGACACATTCAACATGTCATCTATCCTTCCGGTGATCCAGTAGTACCCGTCTTTATCTCTACGACAGCCTGGACAGACACATAACATCATTAACTAAAGCACAAACCATCTCTCACCTCACAAAATTACATGATGCCTGCTTATAGTAAAACTAAATACGAATCGCAGCACAAATTACCGTCTCCAGTCACGTAGTATCCAGGGAATTTCTTGAAGTAGGTGGTTTCGAACCTTTCGTGGTTCCCGTACACAGTTCTCATCACACCTGGCCAAGGCTGTTTAAACACCTGAGGGAGAAAGGCTCGTGTTTTAAACTTGAATTTCACATGTGCATAAAATGTAGCTGATTAATTAGTGTTAAGAAGTTTAAAACATGAAAAACGGCAATCAAATATTTACTAAAAAATATGGATATTTTATTGAATTATTTACAAAATTCACTTTACCAGATAGCCCTCACTTGGTCCTTCAAGTTCCTCCCCTGACTCATTCAGAATAGCAGGTACAACACCAAAAAAGGGAAATGTCTACAAAATGAAGAGACATCACATACAGAAATTAACAAAAGTAAATCTACTGTACCACACTAAGCTTAATTTAACAAATATCTTTCTGTTTTGTAGTAACAGAAGAAATGATTTTACATTATCTCTGGTAATGAACATTGTATAGTTCCTTTCAGGAACATGAAAAGTTTCTCGTCAGTAGGATTTTTTTTCTTTTAAAAAATTTATACTTTCATTTAGCAAGAATGCACTCAAATGCTAAAAAGTGGCAATGAAGACATTTATAATTATGAAATTTCTATTTCAAATAAATGCTGTTTTGGTTTCAACAGAAATATCAAGCAGCATAACTGATAATGAGAAATGTTTTTTGAGCACCAAATCAGCATATTAAGATGATTTCTCTTAGCAAAAGGAGTCTCTTGATGAGCATAAGAGACTTCTTTTAAATACAAAAACATCTAATAACCCCAAACTTTATTTATTCATATGACATGTTCACTCACAGCAGAGCCAGGCTTCATGGGAGTAGCGGCTGGCAGAGGGGTCATCACATGCCCACCCTGAGGAAGATACAAACAAAAGACAAGTGACCTTACAGCAGACAGTTTCAAAGCAACACTGATGTTACTGCAGTGGTCCGAGTGGTTAGAATATAATTCGTACCGTCTCAGTCTGCCAGAAGGTGTCCACCACCGGACATTTCTTCTCTCCTACCACGCTGTAGTACCACTGCCAGGCTTCTGGGTTTATGGGCTCCCCTACGGTCCCCAAAATCTTCAGCGAGGTCCGCTTATACCTGACAACAACAAACATGAAAACCATTCTGAATACTGGTCAGAAGTTAAGAGACACCTGAATGTAGCAAAAATAATCTAGACACTTATGTTTAAATGACTTCAATTAGTCTTAAAGACAATTGAGCTGTTTATACAGGGCCAAAAAAAGCTTAAATACTGTAAAATGTGGAAAAAAGTAAAGAATGAGTAGATGTATCTGATACTGTGTCAAGGTTGCGTACAGCTGATTGAGGTCAGAAAGTTGGCACATCCTGGCACCAGTCGTGCACACAATGCACAATGAATGGACTTATAAACGCTGCTCTGTTTGCAGACTTTGTAAGCAAACAGAGTACAAAACAGAATACAGAGAAATCACATAACACACGGAGATGAGTACTGTCAAGTGTTACTATACAGTATCTTTATAGTAGTTATCATCATTATCATCAAGTCTTATCAAATGGGAGAAAGTGTCCTAGATGCACAACAGATTACCAAGCAATGGCAATAACAAATATACATTCATAATGCTGTCAATACTCATTCCTAAACATTTTACTTTATACTATAAACACCATACTGTATATACTATATATACACACACAGTGTGTCAAAAAATATTTCAAATTATTTAAGCCAAGAAAACATTCTACGAGCAAGTTTTATCAAGTTTTTTCAGACGGTCAGCCATCCAGTCAGTGTTTTCACACTCTGACCAATGAATTAACACTGTTTCAGTTGTTCTTGATTATTAGACAAGGATTTCACAAAAAACAAAACCTTATGTTGTCTCATGGTCACCAATGCTGAATTTATTTAAAAATATAGTAAAAACAGTAATGTGAAATATTATTACAATCTAAAATAACTGTTTTGTATCTTAACATATTTTAAAATATAATTTATTCCTGGGATGCAAAGCTGAATTTTCAGCATCATTACTCCAGTCTACAGTGTCACATGATCCTTCAGAAATCACTCTAATATTTGCTGTTCCAGAAACATTTAATATTATCAATGTTTAATGTTTTTGGGAAACCATGTTGCTTTTTTTAGGATTCTGTGGTGAATAGAAAGTTCAAAAAATTGTATTTATTTGTAATAGAAATCTTTTGTAACATAAAAGTCTACACAGTCACTTTAATGCATCCTTGATGACAAAGTATTAATTTCTTCTTCAAAAAAAAAAAATTTAAAAACAACATACCAAGCATGAACTACTGAACAGTAGTGTACATTTCCTACATGAAGTTTTGTTTTTCCATTACTTTTTAGATTTTATTAATTTCCATGACTTTTCCAGGCCCAGAAATACCAATTTCTGCACATTTTTTTGATTTTTGCACATTTTCCATGATTGTGGAAAGCCTCTCTACTGCACTAAATCTAGAACAGACACAACAGACACCAAACTTACTTCTGAACAGGCTCATTGCCATACTTCATCAAGAGCCGGATGGCGGTGGGTGCTGTGTAGAACTTGGAGACGTGGTATTTATCAACAATCTCCCACATTCGGCTCACATCCGGGTACGTGGGAAGACCCTCAAACTAAAAATAGAAGATTAAAAATTCATATCCAACAATAAACGCTTACATAGATGACTCAATATGTTTTAATCACATAAACAAAGTGACAGAACAGGGCATAATGCAAATTCTGACACAAAAAGTGCTTATCAGGATGTTTCCCCTCACCAACACACTGGTTGCGCCATTGGCCAACGGCCCATATGTGATGTATGAGTGACCAGTGATCCAACCAATGTCTGCAGTGCACCAGAACACATCGTCAGAGTGATAATCAAACACCATCTTAAAGGTGGCCGCAGTGTAGAGCATGTAGCCACTCACTGTATGCAACACACCCTAGTGGAGTGGTAGAAAAAGAGGGACAAATGTGAGATATATATGAAAAGCAAATATCACACAGTTGAAGGAGTATTGGGCTGTTTGGAGGATCTACCTTAGGTTTCCCAGTAGAGCCGCTGGTGTAGAGGATGAAGAGTGGGTCCTCTGAATCACACCAGACAGGCTCACACTCCTCTGATGCTCCACCAATCAGAGAGTGCCAACACAAATCAATCTCAGGATTCCACGGCACCTGCACCAATCACAGCACAGAGAGCACTCATAGTTAACTCGTCCCGTATAACTTGTGTTTACTCTCGCTGGTGTCACTTCAGAGAACAATACGAAATTTAAGGAACCTGATGTTATCAAATCAGTCTGAGAAGATCATAAACTGTAAATGATGCTGGGTTGAACAGAGCAAATGCTGCTTTCAAGTCAAGAGAAGTCCCTACTTCGTTCTGAAATCGTAGTTATAACATTATGGATTTTGGTTGTACCTTGTAGCCAAGGATGTACATCAGGTATGTAAATATTTTTATATGTGCTTTATCATTCTCCTACTGCCACAGAGGATGAAGGGAAATGTAGTTTGGTAGCCTGTCATCTCATAAACCTGCTAAATGAGTAACATTTTCTGGCATGTCACAATCATCTATAAAAAGTAATTCCAGTTAGTTCCTCACTCGCAAACACATTTTATAGAGACCAAACTCTACCAACAGAAACCACGCTGCTGTTTCATGACCAGATCAGTGCTATTTAACTGTTTTAGTTTTTTGTTTTTAATTATTTTAAATTAGATTTCATTTATGTATGTTCAGTTGTCATTGTAATTTTAGTTTGAGTAAGTTTGTTATATGCTTTTGTAATTTTTATTAGTTTTTATCTCCATTTAGCTATTTTTATTCTATTTTCTATTTAGGTATGTTCCATTTTCATTTTCATTTTAGTTTAAGTTTTAATCATTTTGTTATGTGCTTTTGTCATTTTTATTTATTTTTTAAAATTTCTATTTAACTATTTTTATTCTATTTTCTACTTGGGTAAGTTCAGTTTTCCTTTTAAATTTAGTTCAAGTTTCAGGAATTTTGTTATGTGCTTATTTTTATTAGGTTTTTAAATTTCTATTTAGCTATTTTTATTCTATTTTCTATTTAGGTATGATCCGTTTTCATTTTAATTTTAGTTTAAGTTTTAGTCATTTTGTTATGTGCTTTTGTCATTTTTATTAGTTTTTTATCTTTTTAAAATATTTTTTATTCTATTTAGGTATGTTCAGTTTTCATTTTAATTTCAGTTTTAGTTTTAGTAATTTTAGTACTTTGACTTAAAATTATTTTATTTCAGTCAGTTGCCAAGACAACATTTATAATTTTCTTTAAGGATTTTCAGTTCAAGTTATTCCATCAAATATTGCAGCTTTATTTCATTTAACGGAAATCATTTTGAAGTTTTAGTTAACAAGTCTGCTTAACCACACAGTTTTAAAAAAAGGGGACTTTAAACCCTTCGGTACTGGGTACTGTCGATTACAATGGGTTTTCTGTTTGTTCATAAAGGGGAAAGAGTCATTGAGATGGTAAAAATGCATTCATCTTATTAAATGCATCATTCCAGAATGACTTGAAAGCAGCAAAAAGATGAAATGTAAAGAGTGTTGTATGCAAATAACGCATAGCACATTTAGAGGCTCATGTTGGTATTTATTTCAGCCAGACTTATTTGATTCATTCGGTTCAATCTAACCAAAGTAAATGGAGCACAGAAGCCCGTCTGCTTTAGTCAAAGGCGTTCTCAAAACTGAAAGAGAAAGCATCTGAAAAGATCAGGTTGAGTTAATAACACAAAAACACTAACGGACAAACAAAAAGAGACATGAACGTAACAGACAAATCTAGTGTTTCATGCAGTTCAGAGACTGAGGGAACACTACGTGAGCACTTGAGTTCATTTAAGCTCATAGGAGAGAGTTAGTGTTTGACTACATAGAGAAAACCGTCAAATCCATTAGACAGCGGAAAAAGTTTCAGCACATACAACTGCTAACACAAGAGAGAACTATTAGCCTCTAGTCACTATAACAATATAAAAGCTTTCCAGATACATTTGTGATGAAATCGTGCACTAGTGGACCAATAAAGTTTATGTAAGGAGATCATTTAGAACATGGACACACCAGTCATTTACCAGAAATGTGGCTATCAGTACTTTTACTAGACACAGTAAAAGGTTTTCAGTGCCAGCTTATGGATCAGAATTGGCGATCATATCAAATGGAAAGACTTCATAATAACCATCATTCACAAATGTTATAATACTAAACAGTAGTTGATATCTCAAAAATGTTTGCATGTAATGAATTATTTATGCATTAAGATAATAATGGCTCTGAAAACAAAGCAAGAATATGCCTTTAAATTATGGCCTCATAACTTACTGTTGAACGCCAAGTCTGATGCATGTGTAAATGGTGTAAATTGCATTTGCAAAAGCAAACACACACACACAAGTTTGTTTTGCTATACTTGTGAGGACTTTCATTGACTTCTATTGTTTTTATACTGACCTAACAATATTTTCTATCGCCCTACACCAACCCTACCCCTAAACCTACACACCATAGAAATGTTTTTGCATTTTTACATTTTAAGATAAACTTCATTTAGTATATTTAATCATTTATTTCCCTTGTGAGGACCGGCCAAATGTCCTCACAAAGTCAAAAATCTCAGGCTTTACTATCCTTGTGGGGTCCTCCCAAGTATAGCTAAACAAGCCCACACACACACACACACACAGTGTTCTGTGGGAATGTGAAGATAGTAATGAAGGTCTCGAGCCATCCAAAGAGCAAGAGAGCCACCCATGAGCACACAAACCCGTGTTAATAAGACAGGAGGAGTTTAAAAAAAACAACAACAAGTTATGCACAAAATAGACATGAAATACCTGTGGGGGGAGACGGACCTTCCTTACTCTTTCTTTCTGTTTCTCCTGCTAAAGGGGGTTAATGGAGAGATTACTTACACTGAAAGAGGAAAAGGACACAGACATGGACCCACTTTGAAGGAGGAAATGAAATGCCAAAGCTATTTTACATAAAAGTCCAACTGACATTATTAGAATTACGGTTTTAAAACGGGTCATCTTGCATTGATGAATGTCACACATATTACATTCAACTATTGCAAAGGTCTTCAGCACAATAGCTCAGAGAAATCATGCCAGGCCTTTATGGATTTACAACAGTGACAAAACCTTGTTAAATAAGCAAGAGATATCTGTACCGCTCAGGACAATGCAGGACTCAAAACTCCACAGGACAAGAGTTAACATTTGAGAAACCAGAACAAAGGGACACTGCAGTAATTTTTCATCTGAATGTATTTCCCATTTACTTAGACAGCTCTCCATTGATTCAGGTGTTAGAATAGATGAGGGCCTACATATTTTCATGTGCAAAGCGTGTGGCTTCTTTTTAACCTATATCAGAGAGTCAAAAATGGTTTAAACTCAAATCAAACCTCAGGATAGTGCCATAGCCATGGCCTAGTGGTTAGCGCATGCGCTCATGAGGGGAAACCTGAAAATTTATATCAAGCAGCACAACTGTTTTCAACACTGATATTAAGAAATGTTTCTTGAGCAGCGAATCGGCATATTAGAATGATTTCTGAAGGATCATGTAACACTGAAGACTGGAGTAATGATGCTGAAAATTCAGCTTTGCATCACAGGAATAAATTACATTTTAACATATTAAAATACAAATCAGTTCTTTTAAACTGTAATAATTTTTCACTGTTTTTTTACTGTATTTTTATCACATAAAGCCTTGGTTAGCTTAAAGACTTCTTACAAAAACACCAGTGGCAATGTGGAGTTGTCCAAATGAGCAAGAAACAAATTAAGATGAAAAACTGAAAGTGTGAAGGCTGTTAGCCATACAGCTGTGGTGCAGAGGTTAAGCTCACCTGCAGATCGGGACAGGCGCGTTTCGCTGGGGGCGACAGCGATCCAGACAAAGCCTCATCTTCTTTTGTGAGGTGTTTTAGCATGATACATTTCTCCACTGTGAAAGACCTGACAGCGTAAAAGACACGTACGAATTAAGTGAACTGAAAAGAGACATGTACATGGCCACAGTGACGACCTAATTAAGTGTCCAGTATTTCAACAAATTATTAAAATGATTTCTGAAGGATCATGTGACACTGAAGACTGGAGTAATGATGCTGAAAATTCAGCTTTGCATCACAGCAACAAATTACATCTCAAAACTATTTTAAAAATGCAAAATTTAAATTGTGATAATATTTCCTGGTTTGTTATTAGTTCTGTTGAAATCTGAAATGATCTATTTGTGTGACTAAAAGACAGTAATTGCAGGGATTTTTCAAACACTGTCTAGTCCAGGATTTCTTCTTCTAAATAGTTTCTTAAAGAACCATTCAGGGACCAAAACTGTTAAGTGGAACTGAATTAGTGAACGAATTCAGAAACAAGCATCATTTTTATGATCATTTTTGATCATCTTCTATCATGGTACTTTACTGCTGCTATTCCATGTTTGACAAACTGAACCTAATAAAGTGGCCACTGTGAATACATGCACATATGATAAACACTGCACATTTACTCATTTTTACTAGTTAACTACTGTTTATCATACTTGTCCCTGCATTTCTGTAGCGCCTCGTCAGCTATAAGCTTCAGATTGATCAGCTTATCACCGCGGTAAAAGCCATCTGGGAAAGACAGAGAGAGAAACACACAATAAAACAACTTTTATTCATTTTCATTTACCTAAAATCTAATATTCACAGGTAATCCCTGAAAAGTCAAAGACAATAAACTTTTATTAGGTGATAACAGATGTTGGTCTTATCATGGCTGAGATGAATATTTTATGGCTATAGTCCACTCTCAATCCTCTAATAATCTCATGAACTCTGCGTCAACCTCAATGCAATCTCAAAGACTTCAGCTCTACCTACAAGTCTAATATCAGACTAATCATTTCAGTGGAACGTCTCTTTTACAATTACAATCAAACAATGTAAATATCCTGATATTTGGCAACAAGACGGAACAATATTTAAACCATGTGAACAGCCCATGGACCTAATGCATTAGTTTATCTTCCAGGCTTTAAAAACAGCTTAATGGTGGATTATGGAGTCAAATTTATCCCAAAAACTCATTCTCCTTTCTAAACTTGCCAAACTCTCAGCATTTAGTTCTCTGTCACTACTCAAAAAAACAAAAAAAAACAAAACAAAAATAATATCGCAGCTGCAGGCTAAACAGCTTTTGATAGTAATACGATTAACACCATCTCTAATCCCCAGACTTGTTAACAATGTGAAATGCTGCGCTCTTTTGCAGTAGATGAACTTTGGGATTAGCTGCTTTAAGATTACACACTTTGAGTAAATTACGTTTGATTTTTTGGCATGCTTTCCTTACCTGCTGTTATAAGAACACAGCATTGAGAATCCATGATCCTTTCACACAACGACTCGGCCGAGAAACCAGCAAACTGGGTTATGAACACAAAAATGTGAATAAATATAATGTTGCAACAACATATTGTGATATTTTTCTTATGTATTAAATTTCTGGCACAGCGCCAATTCTAACTGTTGAAAGAAAAAGTCTGATAGAGATCATACCCTGCAAAACACATATGGGTACTTTGTTTTTACATGTTTTATAAAAAGCTGGTTGGTCAACACAGCTAAGATCCAAGAAAAGACAAATTAAATAATTTGCAAATGACAAAGGACTGACCACAATAGAGTGGACCGCTCCAATCCGAGCGCAGGCCAACATGGCCACCACCAGCTCCACCACCATGGGCATGTAAATAGACACACGGTCACCTTTCTTCACGCCTGCATAGTCAGAGAGGAAAAAAAAGAGAGAAAGCGACCGACATTGGACTTTCTCTTAATACACAACATCAATGTCAAATCTTTAACCTGCTGCTGGTCACTATTATACCAACAATTCAACAACATTTGTGTTTTACCTTGTGACTTCAGGACATTGGCAAACTTGCAGACTTGCTGAAGCAGTTCTCTGTAGGTCACTGTTTTCTCATCTCCAGGTTCATTACCCTCCCTGTACAAAACAATGCGCAGAAATATTACTCTCAGAAGTGACAGTAATTGTTCAAAGTTTCCACAAAAATATTAAGCAGCACAAAATGTTTTCCAAAACTGTTTCTCGAGCAGCAAATCAGCATATTAGAGTGATTTCTGAAGGATCATGTGACACTGAAGGGTGGAGTAATGATGCTGAAAATTCAGCTTTGCATCACAGGAATAAATTATATTTTAAAATTTATAAATACAGAAAACAGTTATTTTAAATTGTATTAATATTTCACAATATTGCTACTGTATTTTTGACCAAATAAATGTAACCGACTTCTTTCGAAAAATCCAAACAGAACATTTTCTAACATAGTTCATTCATTACCAGTCATGTATAGCAGAGTTCAACAGCAAAGTATGAACCTGAGACACTGAGCAGGTTGACAAAACATGTTTGGGCATCTCCTAGATTCATCTGCATTTTACATTTTAACGCTTAGTGTTTCTGATACGTTTCAATTACTGTAACCTCTAATAACACTTATTTTGGTGTGAAAGGAGCCCTTAAATGTCCCCTACAGGTTAATAAGTAACTTTTTATTTTGACTTTGTATGTCAGCTGACATTCTTAAAATAGAGCTGCATTCTGACACAGAAAGGAAAAGTCTGGCAAAAGACAACAACTGCAGAAGAGATCCACACTTGAGCATTTCAAACTGAATTCTGAAATGATTTGAACTTGTGTTGTAACAAGAAACGATTGAAAACTTCACAATTGCTAAACTGGCATTGCGAAAGCAGAGATCTAGCAAGCAACTGCCCCAGACAACATTTGTTGTACGTAAAGGGTTTCCAAGCTATTTTTGTAGATCTGAATGCTAATAAACAATGACTGCCAAAAAAGTCCTCATGAACTGCATGGACAGCATCCAGCACAGATATGTACATGAAGAAATGAACACTATGAAGATCCAATACTGCAGATGCACCTCATTCTGGGTGAAGCGCTATTGGCAGGACCTGGTTCAAGCTTCCATGATTTACTAAAATAGCCTGAGTGTCTAAATTTATCTCAGTTGTTTTGCTCTGACTTACCACTGTCTGTCAACATTTGCCATGTAAATGTATTACTAGCCCAGGCCCAGTAAAAATATATTGACTCCGGTAACCTGGAAGGGATTTAAACTACACTATATTGCCAAAAGTATTGGGTCGCCCCCTTCTAATGAACAGGTTTGACTACTTTAGTCATTTCTATGAGTAAAAATCTTAATATTAAAGCATATAGTGATATTCTAGGAAATTGTGTGCTTCTAATATTATAGCAACAGTTTGGACAGGACCCTTTTCTATTCTAACATGACAATGCCTCTGTGTATAAGGCAAGGTTCAAAAAGAAATGATTGATTCAGTCAGTGTGGAAGAACTTGACCAAGTCCTAATCCCAGTTTAACACCTCTGGTGTGACACTAAATGCAGACCTTGAGCCAAAAACTCATCACCAAACACCAATGACTTGTACATA
>JAFVLL020019623.1:31876-47856 GCA_021397915.2 Tor tambroides
CCAATTAAAAAAAAAAAAAAAAAAAAAAAAAAAAAAATCATCAACTAATTCTAGGTTACAAAATATTTTGATAGCTTTATATAACAATGGAAAAAGTACACTAACACTACCATTAACACAACAAAAGTTTGGAGTTGGTAAGATCTTATGTTTCTGAAAGATGCTTTTATATTGTCTCATGCTCACAAAGGCTGCATTCATTTAATTAAAAATATAGTAAAAACAGCAAAATTGTAAAATATTATTTAATATAAAAATAACTTTTGTAAAAAATGTATGTAATTTATTCCTGTAATGGCAAAGCTGAATTTTCAGCATCATTACCCCGGTCTTCAGAGTCACATGATCCTTCAGAAATCATTCTAATACACTAATTTGCTGCTCAAAAACTTTTCGTATTATCAATGTTGAAAAGTTGTGCTGTTTAATATTTTTGTGGAAACTGTAATATGATTTTTTCAGCAGAATAAAAGAATAAAAAAAGAACAGTATTTATTTGTAATAGAACTCTTTTGTAACACTACAGTCACTTTTAATCAATTTAATGCAACCTTGCTGAATAAAAGTTTAATTTCCATTTAAAAAATCCCCTTACTAAACCTAAATTTTTGAATGGTAATTTACATTTCCTATATGTTCCTATATGTATAAGTTTTTTCCCTTGACTTATTAGACTTTATTAATTTCCATGACTTTAAAACTGAGTTTTTGCACATTTTTCATGACTGTGGAAAGTCTCTCTAGTGTACTAAATCTAGGACAAACACGAAAGACACCAAACTTACTTCTGAACAGGCTCACTGCCATACTTCATCAAGAGCCGGATGGCGGTGGGTGCTGTGTAGAACTTGGAGATGTGATATTTATCAACAATCTCCCACATTCGGCTCACATCCGGGTATGTGGGAAGACCCTCAAACTAAAAATAGAAGATTAAAAATACATATTATACAACAATAAATGCTTACGCAGATGAGTCAATGTGTTTTAACCACTTAAAGAAAGTGATTGCACAGGGCAAAATGCAAATTCTGACACAAAAAGTGCTTATCAGGACGTCCCCCTTACCAACACACTGGTCGCGCCATTGGCCAACGGCCCATATGTGATGTATGAGTGACCGGTGATCCAACCAATGTCTGCAGTGCACCAGTACACATCGTCAGAGTGATAATCAAACACCATCTTAAAGGTGGCCGCAGTGTAAAGCATGTAGCCACTTACTGTATGCAATACACCCTAGCGGAGTGGTACAAAAAGAGGGACAAATATATATGAGATGTATATGAAAAGCAAATATCACACAGTTGAAGGAGGATTGGGTTGTTTGGAGGATCTACCTTAGGTTTCCCAGTAGAGCCGCTGGTGTAGAGGATGAAGAGCGGGTCTTCTGAATCACACCAGACAGGCTCACACTCCTCTGATGCTCCACCAATCAGAGAGTGCCAACACAAATCAATCTCAGGATTCCATGGCACCTGCACCAATCACAGCACAGAGAGCACTCATAGTTAACTCGTCCCATATAACTTGTGTTTACTCTTTCTGGTGTCATGCTTCAGAGAACAATACAAAATTTAAGGATCCTGATGTTATCAAATCAGTCTGAGAAGGTCATAAACTGTAATGATGCTGGACTGAACAGAACAAATGCTGCTTTCAAGTCAAGAGAAGTCCCTACTTTGTTCCAAAATTGTGGTTATAACATTACATGTGTTCAAGTGATTTCAGTTGTGCCTTGTAGCCAAGTATGTACATCAGGAGTGTAAATATTTATGTACTTTATCATTCTCGTACTGTCACAGAGGATAAAAGGAAATGTAGTTTGGTAGCCTGTCTCAAAAACTGGCTAAATGAGTAATATATTCTGATGTCACAATCATCTATAAAAAGTCATTCTAGTTCCTCATTTACAAACACATTTTATACAGAGCAAACTCTACCAACAGCAATTATGTTGGTGTTACACAACCAGATCAGTGCTATTTCACCATTATAGTGTTTTTTTTATTTTTTAAATATTTGAAATTAGATTTCATTTTTATACGTTCAGTTTTAATTTTACTTTAAGTTTTAGCAATTTTGTTATGTGCTTTTGTCATTTTTATTAGTTTTTTTAAAAAAATCTCTATTCGGCTATTTTTATTCTATTTAGGTATGTTCAGTTTTCATTTTAATTTTATTTTAAGTTTTAGTAATTTTGTTATGTGCTTTTGTCATTTTTATTAGTTTTTTTTACGTTTTAGTAATTTTATGTGCTTTTATCATTTTTATTAGTTGTTTAATATCTATTTGGCTATTTTTTATTCTACTTTCTATTTAGGTATGTTCAATTTCCATTTTAATTTTAGTTTAATTTTAGTAATTTTGTTATGTGATTTTGTCATTTTTATTATTTTTTTATGTCTATTTAGCTATTTTCTATTTAGATATGTTCAGTTTTCATTTTAATTTTAGTTTAAGTTTTAGTAATTTTATGTGCTTTTAAGTCATTTTTATTAGTTTTTTTTTTTTTTTTTTTTTAAATCTCTAGCTATTTTTATTCTATTTTCTATTTAGGTATGTTCAGTTCTCATTTTAGTAATTTTATGTGCTTTTATCTTTTTTATTAGTTGTTTAATCTCTATTTGGCTATTTTTATTCTACTTTCTATTTAGGTATGTTCAATTTCCATTTTAATTTTAGTTTAAGTAATTTTGTTATGTGCTCTTATTTTTTTATTTATTTATTTTTTTTAAAATCTCTAGCTATCTTTATTCTCTTTTCTATTTAGGTATGTTCAGTTTTCATTTTAGTTTATGTTTTTAGTAATTTTATGTGCTTTTATCATTTTTATTAGTCGTTTAATCTCTATTTGGCTATTTTTATTCTACTTTCTATTTAGGTATGTTCAATTTCCATTTTAATTTTAGTTTAAGTTTTAGTAATTTTGTTATGTGCTTTTATCATTTTTATTAGTTTTTAAAATTTCTATTAGGCTATTTTTATTCTATTTTCTGTTTAGGTATATGTTCAGTTTTCATTTTAATTTCTAATTTCCGTTTAAGGTTTTTTAGTTCAAGTTTTCATATCTAATATTTATATTTAGTTGCAGCTTTATTATATTTAACGGAAATAATTTTGAAGTTTTAGTTGACAATAAGACTGCTTAATCACACAGTTAAAAAAAAAAAGGTGGACTTTAAACCCTTCAGATTACAATGAGCTTTCTGTTTGTTTTTATAGAGGACAAGTCATTGAGATGATAAAAATGCTTTCATCTTGTAAATACACTCATTCCAGAATGACTTGAAAGCAGCAAAAGGATGAACCTGTAACTGGGGTTATATGCAAATAATGCATGTAACATTATTTAGAGGCTCATGTTTGTATTTATTTCAATCAGACTTATTTGATTCATTCAGTTCAATCAAACCAAAGTAAATGGAGTGCAGAAGCCCGTCTGCTTTAGTCAAAGGTGATCTCAAAACTGAAAGAGAAAGCATCTGAAAAGATCAGGTTGAGTTAATAACACAAAACACAAAAACACTAACGGACAAACAAAAAGAGACATGGACGTAACAGACAACTCTACAAATCTAGTTTTTCATGCAGTTCAGAGACTGAGGGAACACTACGTGAGCAGTGCACTTGAGTCCATTTATGCTCATAGGAGAGAGTTAGTGTTAGACTACATAGAGAGAACCATCAAGTCCATTACACAGTCTGAGCGGAAAAAGTTTCAGCACATACAACTGCTAACACAAGAGAGAGCTATTAGTCTCTAGTCACTAACTATATAAAAGCTTTCCAGATACATTTGTGATGAAATCGTGCACTAGTGGACCAATAAAGTTTATGTGAAGAGATCATTTAGAACATGGACACAAGGACACACCAGTCATTTACCAGAAATGTGACTATCAGTACTTTTACTAGGCACAGTAAAAGTTTTCAATGCTAGCTTATGGATCAGAATTGGCGATCAAATCAAATGGAAACACTTCATAATAACCATCATTCACACACGTTACAATACTGAACAGCAGTTGATATCTCAACATTTTTGAATGCAATGAAGAATTATTTAACATTTTCAATGCATTAAGACAATAATGGCCCTGAAATCAAAGCAAGAATATGCCTTTAAATTATGGCCTCATAACTTACTGTTGAACGCCAAGTCTGATGAATGTGTAAATGGTGTAAACTGCATTTGCAAAAGCAAACACACAGAGACAGACACACACACACACACACACACACACACAGTGTTCTGTGAGAATGTGAGGATAGTAATAAAAGTCTCGAGCCATCCAAAGAGCAAGAGAGCCGCCCATGAGCACACAAACCCGTGTTAATAAGACAGGAGGAGTTTAAACAAAACAAGTTATGCACAAACGAGACATGAAATACCTGTGGGGGGGGACGGACCTTCCTTACTCTTTCTTTCGGTTTCTCCTGCTAAAGGGGGTTAATGGAGAGATTACTTACACCGAAAGAGGAAAAGGACACACAGACATGGACCCACATTGAAGGAGGAAATGAAATGCCAAAGACATTTTACATAAAATCCAACTGGCATTATTAGAATTACGGTTTTAAAACAGGTCATCGTGCATTGATGAATGTCACACATATTACATTCAACTGTTGCAAAGGTCTTTAGCACAACAGCTCAGAGAAATCATGCCAGGCCTTTATGGATTTACAACAGTGACGAAACTTAAATAAGCAAGAGATATCTGTAACACTCAGGACAATGCGAGACTCAAAACTCCACAGGAGATGTACAGGACAAGAGTTAACATTTGAGAAATCAGAACAAAGGGATACTGCAGTACTTTTTCATCTGAATCTATTTCCCATTTACCTAGACAGCTCTCCATTGATTCAGGTGTTATAATACATGAAGGCCTACTTATTTTCATGCGCAAACTAAGCATGTGGCTTCTTTTTAACCTATATTAGAAAGTCAGCTCATAAGGCTTTGATGTAAAAACGCAACTCAAAAACTCAAACCTCAGGACAGTGTCAAAGCCATGGCCTTGTGGTTAGCACATGTGCTCATGAGGGAAACCTGAAAATGTATATTAAGCAGCGCAGCGGTTTTCAGCATTGATAATAATAATAATTAGAAATGTTTCTTGAGCAGCAAATCAGCACATTAGAATGATTTCTGAAGGATCATGTGACACTGAAGACTGGAGTAGTGATGCTAAAAATTCAGCTTTTCTGTCACAGGAATAAATTACATGTTACAATATATTAAAACAGAAAAGTTGTTTTAAATTGTAAAAATATTTCACAATATTACTGTTTTACTGTACTTTTGATCAAATAAATGCAGCCTTGGTGAGCTTAAGGACTTACAAAAACACCTGTAGCAATGTAGAGATATCCAAATGAGCAAGAAACAAATCAAGATGAAAAAACCGAAAGTGTGAAGGCTGTTAGCTGTACAGCTGTGGTGCAGAGGTTAAGCTCACCTGCAGATCAGGGCAGGCGCGTTTCGCTGGGGGCGACAGCGATCCAGACAAACCCTCATCTTCTTTTGTGAGGTGTTTTAGCATTATACATTTCTCCACTGTGAAAGACCTGACACAGTAAAAGACATGAAAGAATTAAGTAAACTCTGTTGAGCACACACACGGCTACAGTGGCCACTTAATTAGGTGTCCAGTATTTCATGAGCAACAAATCAGAATGACTTCTGAAGGATCATGTGACACTTAAGACTGGAGAAATGACGCTGACAAATCCTGCATCACAGGAATCTATTTTAAAAATGAAAAAAAAAAATAAAAAAATAGTCATTTTATATTGTAATGATATTTCCTCATTTGCTATTAGTTTTGTTGAAATCTAAAATAACCTCTATGTGTAAAAAGACAGTAAATGGCATTTTCCAAACACTGTCCAGTCCAGTATTTCTTCCTCTAAATAGTTTCTTAATGAATCATTCAGGGACCAAAGTTATTAAGTGGAACTGAATCAGAACTGAATAAGTGAACCAAATTGGGAACAAGCATCATTTTTCCAATCTTCTATCATGATCCTTTACTTCTGCTCTTCCACGTTTAACAAACTGAGCCTAATGAAGTGGCCACTGTGAGTACGTGTACATATGATAAGCACTGCACAACAACTTATTTTTACTAGTTAACAAGTGGTTATCATACTTGTCCCTGCATTTCTGTAGTGCCTCGTCAGCTATAAGCTTCAGATTGATCAGCTTATCACCGCGGTAAAAGCCATCTGGGAAAGACAGAGAGAGAAACACACAATAAAACAACTTTTATTAACTTTTCATTTACCTAAAATCTAATATTCACAGATAATCCCGGAAAGACAAAGACAGTAAACTTTTATCAGGTGATAACAGATGTTGGTCTTATCATGGCTGAGATGTGTATTTTATGGTTATAGTTCACTCTCAATCCTCTAATAAGCTCATGAACTGAGTCAAAGTCTTCAGCTCTACCTACAAGCATTTCAGTGGAACGTCTCTTTTACAATTACAATCAGACAATGTAAATATCCTGATATTTGGCAACAAGATGGATCAATATATAAACCATGCGAAGAGCCCATGAACTTAATGTATTAGTTTATCTTCCAGTCTTTAAAAACAACTTATTAAGGAGTCAAATTTATTCCAAAAACTCATTCTCCTTTCTAAACTTGCCAAAATCTCAGCATTTAGTTCCCTGTCAATACTTAAAAATCGCAGCTGCAGGCTAAACAGCTTTTGATGGTAATAAAATTAACACCATCTTTAATCCCCAGACTTGTGAACAATGTGAAATGCTGCGCTCTTTTGCAAAAAAAGTAAACGGAAATGCAGCTGATTAACTTTGGGATTAGCTGGTTTAAGATTACTCACTTTGAGTAAGTTACTTCTGATTTTTTGGCATGCTTTCCTTACCTGCTGTTATAAGAATACAGCATTGAGAGTCCATGATCCTTTCACACAACGACTCAGCGGAGAAACCGGCAAACTGGGTTGTGAATACAAAAATGAGAGTAAATACAATGTAGCAACAACATATTGTGACATTTCTCTTATGTATTAAATTTCTGACACAGCGCCAACTCACAGAGATCACACCCTGCAAAACACGTATGGGTACTTTGTTTTTACATGTTTTATAAAAAGCTGGTTGGGCAACACAGCTAAGATCCAAGAGAAGACAAATGAAATAATTTGCAAATGACAAAGGACTGACCACTATAGAGTGGACTGCTCCAATCCGAGCGCAGGCCAGCATGGCCACCACCAGCTCCACCACCATGGGCATGTAAATAGATACACGGTCACCTTTCTTCACGCCTGCATAGTCAGAGAAAGAAAAAGAGAAAGGGCCCGACATTGGACATTGCCTTAATACACAACATCAATGTCAAATCTTAAACCTGCTGCTGGTCACTCTTATACCAACAGTTCAACAACATTTGTGTTTTACCTTGCGACTTGAGAACATTGGCAAACTTGCAGACTTGCTGAAGCAGTTCTCTGTATGTCACTGTCTTCTCATCTCCGGGTTCATTACCCTCCCTGTTCAAAACAATGCCCAGAAATATTACTCTCATAAGTGACAGTAATTGTTCAAAGTTTCCACAAAAATATTACACAGCAAATTGTTTTCCAAAACTGTTTATTGAGCAGCAAATTAGCATATCAGAATGGTTTCTGAAGGATCATGTGACACTGAAGACTGGAGTAATGATGCTGAAAATTCAGCTTTGCATCACAGGAATAAATTATATTTTAAAATATATAAATACAGAGAACAGTTATTTTAAATTGTAATAATATTTCACTTATTTTACTGTGTTTTTGACCAAATAAATGCAGCCTTGATGAGCGTAACAGACTTCTTTCAAACACAACTTGTTTTAAACATATTTTCTAACATAGTTCATTCATTACCAGTCACGTATATTGACACTTGTGTTCAACAGCAAAGTTTTAACATCAGACACTGAGTTTACCAAATAAGCCAGGTTTATTTCAGTTAGTCTGACTTCTTGTCAGTTGATTTGGTTCAAAACAAGTCAGACTAACTGAAATAAGCCTGGCTTATTTGGTAAACTTGTTTTATGAAACAGGCCCCAGGTTGACAAAACATGTTTGTGCATCTCCTAGATTCATCTGTATTTTACATTTTAATCCTCAATATTTGTTTCTGATATGTTTCAATTATTGTAAGCCTCTGCTAACACTTATTTTGGTGTGAGAAGTGCCCTTAAATGTCCTCTACAGGTTAATAAGTAACTTTTTTATTTTGACTTTGTATGTCAGCTGACAATCTTAAAATAGAGCCACGTTCTGACACAGAAAGGAAAAGTCTGGCAAACAACACCAACTGCAGGAGAGATCCACACTTGAGCATTTCAAACTGAATTCTGAAATGATTTGAACTTGTGTTGTAACAAGAAACCATTGAAAACTTCACAATTGCTAAACTGGCATTGCGAAAGCAGAGAACGAGCAACTGCCCCAGACAACATTTGTTGCACATAAAGTCTTTACAGGCTATTTTCGTAGATCTGAATGAACAATGACTGCCAAAAAAGTCCTCATGAACTGCATGGACAGCATCCAGCACAGATATGCACATGAAGAAATGAACACTATGAAGACGCAATACTGCAGATGCACCTTATTCTGGGTGGAGCGCTATTGGCAGGACCTGGCTCAAGCTTCCATGATTTACTAAAATAGCCTGAGAGTCTAAATTTATCTCAGTTGTTTTGCTCTGACTTACCCCTGTCTGTCAACATTTGCCATGTTAATGTATTAACAGCTCAGGCCCAGTAATATTACATTGACTCCAGTAATCTGGAAGGGATCTAAACCATGTAGATTTGTGGCCAAATGTCCAGGTCTCAACCTGAATCCAACTGTGGTTTAACCTTGTGCTTAACGAACTGGGCTGATTACTGAAAGATTGTAGATTGAAATCCTGAAAGGGCTGAACCATGAGCAATCATCATAAACCAACGTTGATTCAGAGGTATTACACGTATAATAACAATGGCTAAAATGACAGTTAAATGTGGACGCACTGAAATTCAAAACACTAACACCACTCTCAATACATAATGTCACATGCACAACTTTTGGGCCAAACTGAAACATTTAAAACCTGCTACACATGCTTTACATATACTAACCAGTAAAAAGCCACTTTGTCACCCAGTTTCCTCTCATGGATGTTGCGGTCCAAAACATTATAGCAGATGTTGGTTGTGGCACCTTCCATGCACTTCACGAAAATTTCACCCTTGGTTACGTCGAAATTGTAGTCCAGAAACTTCCCGGTGTATTTTGTCTTCCAGAAAAAATCTTTGGCGACATCTCCCCAGAACTCTGGACACAGCAGGACGAACACACCAGAACATTAATGCACAGCTGATTCATAACTGAGATTCAGAGCAAAACCATAAACAAATCTCCCAGCTATCAATGGCACTAGTATAAACAGAGGGTAATGTTTAAATAAATAAATAAAAATAAATGAAAATGTGTTTTTGTCTTTTCTAGAGGCATTCTACACTGGGGCTAAGTAAGGATTTTTAATAAATAAATAAATAAAATAAATAAAAACAAAAAAAGAATTGTCTCATGTATTTAAAAACAACAATAATAATACATTACTATATTTATGTATTTATATATTTATAAAAATAACAACAAAAACACTTAAAATATTTTATTTGTATTACTATAAACGGGGTAATGTTTTTAAGCATATCATAAGGGCATGTGGTGCTTTTTTTCTAGGAAGTGCATGTGGGCAAAATATGAATGTTTATTTTTTAAAATGTATTTTAATGATAAAACAACAACAAGCATATTAACAACATAAAATAATTCATATTTAATTTCAATTGTACTAGTATAAACAGAGGTTTATGCTTTATAAAAGCATATCTACAAGGGAATGTGGTGTTCTTTTATTTTTTATTTAGTATTTAAAATTAGTGCTGTCAAACGATTAATCACAATTAATCGCATCCAAAATAAGTTTTTGTTTACATAATATATGTATGTGTACTGTGTATATTTATTATGTATATAAACACACACACAGTATATATTTTGAAAATATTTACGTTGATACATTTAATGTTCATATTCTTATATTTTATATTATATATAAATATATTTAATTTATAAACATAACATTTTTCTTAAATATATACATGCATGCGTTTGTATTTATATATACATAAACATACACAGTATACACATATATCATGCAGACAAAAACTTTTATTGAGGATGCGATTAATCGTTTGGCAGAACTAAAAAATTAAAACAACTTTTAATAATATTGCTGATAAAAATAATACGAACAACTAAAAGATATTCTAGTTAGATCATACAATAACAGATTAAATGCTATGATTACAACCAAATAATAAACAACTTAAAAATACAGCATCATAGGTGGGTTATTATTGACGTCCAAAACTGCTGTCTATCAAGTGCACAATGCTTTGAGATACAGCCAAGTGATGCTTTTTCTCACAAAATAACAGCTTTAATCTGTTAATGACCTGCTCAATGAAACTCACCCTCAGGAGACTCGACAGATTTGATGTAGAGCTCTTTGTACTTCTCAAAGCTGGGGATGTGTGCTTCTTTCTTCAAGTCCCCTGAAGCATGTAACACATCCTCACCTGGTGCCTTGTCAGGAATCATCTTAATAACCAGTTCAATGGACGCAACTAATACAACTTCACTTAGAAAAACACCACCGATCACTGGCCTAACGTGTGTAAGTCACTTCCGTGTGAGGGAGTTTCACTCCCATACAGGCGCTGTGTGCATTTGAGTCTGAAATGATGAACAAAAGAAAAGTTCAGTCTAGACTTCAATCTAGATGCTGCTATTGGGTTTTAACGAAGCGGCGACGATCCGGATTCAGTTTGCAGAGGACGAGCGGTCTGAAACGCGTTTAAAAACCTGACTTGCAATTATTATTATTATAATAATTACAACATTTGACTCAAATGTTGCTCCGGCGATTGTAGACGAAATAAAATAAGTTTGGATTTAGAAGTTCTACATACAGAAGATATATATATAAAAAAATCAAGGTGCACTTCAGAGCTGTCAAACAGACAGCAGTCTCCTCCAGCTTGAGGTTATCTTGTTCGAGGTCGATTAAAGCTGGAAATAATTCCCGGCATTAGAGAAGAAATGCAGCCTTTATCTGAATCATACATGCAGTCAAAATAGCCGTGCATATAGCATAAGATTAGTCATTCTTCCACGCGTAGATTACGAATCCTAAGTATCTCTGCAGGAGGACAGCCATTGAAGCGTAGAAATAATGTACACGGCTAGAACAACAATTAACGCGAAACGCAAGTGCTTAGATGGGCGGGGCTTAATGTACCGGATGTTGTTTCTAATTGGTCCGATGTGATGGCTCTATTTATGGCGTACTTTTTACATTTTTTTTAGCAAAATTATACATTATAATGAACAATTTAAAAACTAAGATATAAAATGGGGTATATAAATAAGTCCCATTTTTTCACATGCAAAATCACATGCAGCTTTATTACCTTTCAACGATAACTCTTATTATTATTGGTAATCAAATTGCAATTTCCATCTAAACTATCAAGTATGCCAAATGAGAAACTTTAAACGAATAATATTTAAAAACAGTGGCAAAGGGCGTAACGTTACGCTCATCTATATCAGATGATGTTCTAATCTTATAGGACCTGAATGCAGCACTATGCCGTTTTCGGCGTTCTGGGCCACCAAGCGCCCTCCAGAGGAGGAACCTTTTGCGGCTCATAGAAGCAGTCAGAATCATTGGAGCACAGCGCGAGTCGATGTTTGAGCTCACCGTGACCTCTACCGGACGGAGGGCCATCCTTATAGCCAATTACAATGACAATATTTAATATTTTTTAAAACTAAAATAGATGAGCAAAACAAAAAAAACAACAAAACCACACAGTAACCATTCTTTAATCATTAAACATTTTCCTATAAAAGACACTGTGGCAACTGATGGTTAATATAAACTGTTTAAATTAACTGAGTAGCTCATCTTAGCGCCCCCATCTGGCTATTATCTCTACTGCAGTTAAAACTTATTCAGTGAAGCACATGTAAATCATTTGCCTCTTATAATGAAAGACAATGTCAATGAATCTTAGGAAACTGTATCCTGTCCAAACAAAATATAGAACAAATACTCTCCTAACATCACAACTTGTTCTCTTTTGCTATAATAGTTAGTTAAATGAATCTAATCTTATAATAATTGAAAACTGATAATTTCACATTTCATCATTTTAATTATTTGTGTCCCTTAAAGAGACAAGCAGCCATTAATAATTCTCATGGACTCACACCATTAAAAAACAAACAAACACAGGTGTCCAATTTAATTTTTTTTTTATTTTACAAAGAAACTTCTTTTTTAGGCGTTCCTGTAAAGAGAAAACGCAATCATTAGAAGCATAATCAGCATCCACTTGTAACAGTCTTATTTAAACAGTTCAGCATCTGAGTCTACAATTATACCACAAATTTTATAAACAACTGTAGAAATTGTGATTATGAGAGCTATTAAAATTAAGAAGTGTTTTGCAGTGTTAAAGAGACTCTTAAAAACTGTTTCAATGCAAAGAATTTTACAGAAGGACATATTTGCGCTGTAAAGGTCTTTGCATACAATTTTGGCTTTTGCTTCTACGGTGACTCCGAGTTGTCAAAACACCTCTGAAAATGCTTGCTACGGATGCGAGAAATGCAGAAAATCGAACCCTATCCGAATTTTTTTTAATGACGGACGAAAGTTTCGGAGGCAGTGTGTAAACGTGATTGACACAACATGAGGTCGTATTTATTTTTTTAACGTGCAAAAATTTCAGACTCAGTGTGCAATGACCTTAACTCTTAAAAGTGCTCACTGATACTAGTTAAAGACAAAAGAAATCAGTTGCTGAACGGGAAAATCTTAAGCTTACAGCAAGTTTAAAGTATCTTTTTGCATACCCACAAATTTAACACTAGTGGTTTCAGAAAGCATTTAAAATCTGCCAGAAAAATAATGAAGATGATGAAAAAACAGCAGTTTACTGACATGGGCTTACTTCGCCACAATGCTGTCGTTCTTCGCGAGCCTCAGGATGGAGTCATCAGCTTCACCCTGCAGATGACAAAGCAAATGTCTTAAGACCACACCAGATGTAACTAAATCTGTGCTTTCACATTTATATGAACATATTCCAAATTTCACATTTTAATATGCTACATATGGATGCAGAAGAACAGTTCACACAAAAATGAACTTGTTTTTGTCCAAACAACTTTAATATCTTGAAGGATTTATCACAAACACGCAGCTTTTCACTTCACAAGACGTGAACTGATAAACTTGTATGGATTGTTTTTATCAGCTGCTTGGACTCTCATTCTGACGGCACCCATTCACTTCAGAGGATTAATTGATGAGCAAGTGATATAATTCTAATTATCTCCAAATCTTTTCAGATTAAGAAAAATTCATCTACATCTTAGATGGCCCGAGGCTAAACTTTCATTTTTAGATGAACTATTCCTTTAAGTGTGTCTGAACGTACCATTCTACGGATAGCACCGCAGATGGCGTAGGTCTTGAACTGTCCGTTGAATCTGCCTGTAGCCTTGTCCACCTGTAAAAACCATAAAAGGTAGCTCATTAAAAACCACAACTCTGAGGTTTTGTTGATAGACTAATAGACCTATCAGCATTTAACCCATTTAGGCCTAAAACGCCTTAAAGGTAAATGCACACAGATGTGTGATCAGGTTTTAATGGGTTAACAGTGGCCATTTTGGCTTGTGTTACTTACAATATATACTAACAGTTGTGTCAATTTTAGTAAAACATTTGCATACATTTTATTTGCTTTAATTAAACTGCACTTATTAATATATGCATGCAATGCAATTTAAAGGGTTACTCCACCCCAAAATGAAAATTGTCATTAATCATTTATCCCCATGTTGTTCCAAACCCGTAAAAGCTTCGTTCGTCTTCAGAACACAATTTAAGATATTTTTGATGCATTCTGACAGCTAAAATTATGGTTTTGAACCCTTGATGTCACATGGATGTTTACCTATCTCCTTACTATGTTTCTGGATGTTGATCGTGTTTATTACATTGCTGTCTATGGGAGGGTCGAGAGCTGTCAGAATGCATCCAAAATATCTTAAATTGTGTTCTGAAGACAAACAAAGCTTTTACGGGTTTGGAACGACATGGGGGTAAGTGATTAATGACAATTTTCATTTTGGGGTGGAGTAACCCTTTAATAATGTGTAGATACACATATAAACACAAAGACTAGTTTTGTAATGGTCAAAATAGTGTCAAACCTCAGCAATGTTGATCTGGATGGAGGCATGATCCTTGGCACCAATAATTCTGTTGCTAGCAGAGCTAGAAACAACAGCAAAAAAGTTTAATATTCTCAAGTTGTATAAACATATGTGCTCACAAAATATTTTCATCAGTATCTTAACTTTAAATATGTGGCTAGATAAAAACGAACAGACAGGCAGCGTATTTAGAACAGACATATTTAATCAAATATTTAACGAGGAAGTTTCCTAAAAACCCGTTTCTGTTCAATTAGATGTAAACTCACCATTTACGGGGGACGTACAGGTCCACGAATTCACCAGCGTCGTTCTGCATCTTCACTTTACTTGATGACTGTCAGTTCAGTCTGCAGCAAACAATCAAATCAGTGAATATCTAAGCAGAAATCAGCTTTATTAACACAAAAACACCTTTCTTCACAAGCTGGAGGCAGAGTTGAGTTTTATATTCAAGCGGGGATAGTTAACTCAAATAAAGGGCCTGAGAGCGGCTGCTATGAGCGCGGCTCTGCCACATGTGTAGCGCCTCAGCCCTGCTGCCTCATTCACTCACAATTAAACGCGCAGAAAACTGACTATTCGGCGAGTATGTGACACACGACGTGTAAAACAGTTCCGTACATAAATGGTGTAAGAAAAATGTTGTAAATGTTAGCTCAAAACAGTAATAATTTAATAGTAAACTAGAGCTCATGGTGTTCTTACCGATTATCACAAATGGCCGACGCGGAAAGGAAGGAGAAAGGGTCAGGAAGTGACGTAACACGAAAGACAGGATAAGAGTGCGAGGACTTTATTTGAACAGAAATGCCAAAAATGGGAAACTATACAAACAAATATCTGTAAATAATTAATGATAAACAATACTGCATATTAAATAGCAAAATGAAATAACTCCGTTTTTATGCTACGGAAACTAGGCTAAATAATATCAAGTGTCCAAACTAATCTGACATATTATTGTGACACATAAATTTGTCAAGTTTAAAATCAGATCAAAGCAAAAACAGCACATTTCGTCATGTTTATCAAATTAAAATATACTGTACACCAGGTTTATAAGCTTCTGTTATAACCAGGGCCGGATTTAGCTCTTATTGTGACATAGGCAAAATAATTTATAAAATAATATAATCATTCATTTGTTAAAAAAACAAACAAAATATTTCGTTCTATATTAATATTCAAATTAACATATATAAATAAAAATCCAAACATCAACATACACAATTATAAAAAATGTGTTTTATGGTGAAGGCAGATCGGGTGTGTCTCACTCGTGCTTAAAAGTGAAGCTGCGGGGCTCTTTGATCGCCCCCTGGTGGGTGGCTGCAGTACAGGTCATAAACCCCGCCCTCTCCATGTAAACGAATGGGACTTCAGTCAAAATAAAAAAATAAATTACACTTCCAATACAATTTTCCGAAATATGGTTTTGGTCATTTAAGGTAGTTGTTATCACGCTGATATATGTTCAATTGTTCGTTTTTGAGATAAGTATGATTTTAGCTAGTAATTTGATGCTATAAAAACGGGGCGTGTCGTTATGGTTGATTGGGTCTGTGGGAGTTTGGGCGGGAATTTGATT
>JAFVLL020019624.1:0-11570 GCA_021397915.2 Tor tambroides
CTTCTAACGGCAGCTGCTGTGACGCGCTGACTTTACTGATTAGCGATTGGCTCTTTCATTCAGAAGGCGGGGCTTCCTGCGATTGGGCGGCCATACTAAGCGTTGCATTTTTCCCCATTCAAAACTATACGAGTGACACGTCTTGGGTATTCTATAGTCTTTGGTTTAGGCTAAATGGAAAAACATCAACTCTAAACATTCGCTTTCGCTTTTTGTGATGCGAAAAACAATGGCGTCACTTCACTCACCTTTAGTGAGTAAGGGAGCGTCTGTAAAGTCCAAACTACAAAACACATTTAACACAGACAGAGAACTCAGGAAACATAGAACCAGGGCTCGAATTGAGGGGGGATGAGGGGGGATGTGGGGGGATGGCAAAAATGACAAAAAGCATCCCCTCAGTGAAACCACCATCCCTCCTTACCATCCCCTTTGGATTAATAATGTGTATTACGTAAAACTTATCATGCAAATGAAATATTAAAATTCTCTACTTAAGATAATTCATGAATAACGGCGATTGGCCAATCAGAATTCGGTACTGTAAAAAGCTGCACACAAGCTGAAGCAAGTTTTCTTGATTTTTCGTGCAAAATGGTTCAAGCACAACTTTTGAAGTTCTTTAAATTCTAATCAAGGAACAATCATACCTTTTCTGTTGTCAACTTTTTAAAGACATTCCCCTGACAACCAAACAAAAACACGTCTTGAGAGTCCAAAAGCATTCACTGCGCAATGAAGCCTATTAGAATACAGTTAAAATAACCTTATAATTCAAGCAATTAAAGAAAAAAATACTAATGTATGAGTTTTTATGTATTTTTATATATATATATATATTCATTGCACAAGCAGTGCACTTTTCTGGATATCAGTACATGTGTTTCGTTCCTTGAATGAATCAATTTTTGAACTAATCGAGTGAGCCAGTGATTCAACGGCCCATTCAGATGGACACTTGTTTCGTTTCCAATTGAATCTGCCATTATAAACGAATCATTTGATTTGAACGATTCAATAAATCATTAAAACAGGGACTTGCTGCCATCTACTGGCGGTTTTATTGTCATCATTATTTATCCATGACAGGCCTAAACCAGCCAAGTTTTCAGCACAAAAACACATTTAGCAAAATATTGTTTAATTATCAATGGGCTAATTAACTGACAACAGGTGAACTGAGTAAGACAGACAAGGGGCAAAACTAAAAAAACGTGGCCGCAGCTAAAAATTTTATACATAAGTATAAAAACATAATACAATCGGGTAAAGCTTTAAGCA
The DNA here is from genome assembly GCA_021397915.2 of Tor tambroides. NCBI lineage: Eukaryota > Metazoa > Chordata > Actinopteri > Cypriniformes > Cyprinidae > Tor > Tor tambroides. The sequence continues at coordinate 1,282 of JAFVLL020019624.1, forward strand.
TAAAAGGTTCATGAGTGTAGGCTGACTTTACATACATTTGACATTATAAATAGGCTATCATTCAGTGTCTATTTCAATGTGCAGCAGCTTTTTTTTTCACATAGTCTAATGCTGTTTCAGATAATTAAACGTTCTCTAATCCAACCTGTTACATATCTTAATTAGGGTAATGAACTTAACATTTGACTTCTCAGCCAACAGCAAGAAGGCAGAAGCTCACCAAATAATGAAAAACAGATGAAGAGGAGATGGCCACAATACCAAGGACTGGAAGAATAAATCAGGATAAAGAATAACGGTTGCTTTTGTATTTGTATTGATGATCAAATAAATTGTAAATAATTTGTATCTATTTAACAGCTGTGGTGGTGGTTACAGCATATAGGCTATCTGGTATTACCCTACCATCTGGCATCCTTCCATTCCATTCAGTAATCTGTTTCATTTTCGGGAGGTGCGATGATGTGAATATGCATCAAATGTCATCAGTGCATCCAACCACACTGGAAATCCTAAAGGAAATTCTAATTATTAGGTAACAAAATGTACACCTCCTTTCTGAAATGGGCCCCTGCAGTGTATTTAACTAAGTATTTAGGCCTACCTTTAAACAGTGAATGTGTTAAACTTTACGCATGGACTTCTGGGAACACTTTGAATGAATTGGCGTCTGGTTTTTATTAAACTTGTTCACTGTCTGAAGAGATACAATAAAATTAATCAGAGTTCAAGAAAGCTCTACAAAGCATCCCAAGTGTCACCAACAGCTCTTGATCACTAGAGGTCAGTGTTTATACACTACAGCCACTAAAACACAAACACCAGTGATCCAGAGGAAGTTCATTTGGCTGTAAAGAAACTCATTTTCTGCCAAAACAATGAATAAATTAAATATTTTTAAAGTAACTTGAATTTGCTGACAGTAAACACCAAAGTTTGCAGAAACCATACAACGGCTCACACAAGTATGAGTTTAAGGGGGGGAAAATGTTCATTTACTAATTAGATGAGAAACATTTGAGTCAATGTTGATGTAATGAGACTTTTGATTGCAGATGTTTGCGTATTGGCAAAAATGAGCACAGATATTGTTGAGATTTCATCTGAAACTCTAGAGGAGACACACCTGAGACTATGGGGTCTTTTCAGGAGAAACATCTGAGAAACAAGATATTTCAGCTGAAGTTTAATCTCTATTTAGAGACAGCTGAGATATTAAAGAGATTTTTATGTGGGCATGTTACTTTGTGTTCTCTATCCAGTTTATCAAAGCAAATTAAACATTCATTATCCAAACATCATAAGTTAATCATGCTGGATTTGTAATTAAATGTACATATAGTAGAATCACAAATCTTAAAACGCAGAAGAAATAATAATACCACCAGCACCAGCTTATTTCACACAAGGAAGCAAGATGCCTCCTATGTTCCTCAAGACAAAATATAGTGTGGATGAAGCCTATCAGATTTCCCTGGAGAGAGACTACTGAATATTGCTATATTGAATTATCTGCAGGGGTCTGAGCAGGTGGCCAATAACATGGGCTTCTTCTTGACCTGGTGAAGCAGTTAATGTCACGCCAGTGAAACGCTGAGATGTTTGTCCAGTGGTGAGGGTGTGTTGAAGCTGGAGCAACTTCATCTAATTCAGCAACTATGAAAACAGCGGGTTAAATGAGCTGCTTTTTCCCTGAGCTACAACGGTGGAAATGTTCAAGAATTTTTTGTAGTCAAGACGTTAACGTTTGTGTCTGTGCAGAAATTGACTATATCCGCACAAACAACTTGATTTTCTTGTCAAATGTTGCCATTTTAAATAGAAAATAATTTACTTTATGTGATTCATGTAATTCAAAAGTGACTGTGACAACAAGACAAGAAACATTAACACAGCCGTTTTCGGCATATTGTGCATATGATTAAGATTGAATGTGTGCATATTTTTAAAATAAAAATAGTATTTGCAATAGTTTAAATGCAGTGTAAACTTCAGGTCGTAAATAAAACAAAGATTATTGAGAATGTTTTACAAGAAAAAACTATTTCTCTATAAATTCACGCTTAATTCAAAGTGTGACTTGCCATCTCTTTGCGAAATCTACAAGCGATTTCTAGATAAAAAAAATAGTGTAGAAACCATTTTCAAGTGTGCATTACAAGATATTCTACTTCTTTTACTATTTTTCTTTATTTTCTTAAAACCCTTTTAAATCCTGGGTCTTGATCAATTCGCAATCACTTCGTCAAAGTTCGCGACTTTAACTTATAATTTTCTGTAAGTTACAGATGTTCATTTTTATTTGACTACACCACTGATGGTTAAAACATGTTTGTGTATATAAGAAAATAAAAATTGAAACAAATTGATCGAGGGTAGCCCCGAACCATGATTGTTACAGCCTTGATTGATTCATAATAAACTTACCCTAAAATCATGTGACAACTAGCCCTGCTCTCCTCCATGTCTTTTTTCAAGGAATAAATCATTATTTTAACCCCAAGTTAAACACAGAAGACAAAATGTTCTGTCTGTCCCACAAAAAGCACAAAACATTAACAGGACTATTAAGCTCAGAGATGGTTAGGCCTGTTATGGATCACATGTTTCAGATTGATTACGTCTTTCCTCAATGTCCAGCGTTTCCTTACTCTAAATCCCAATTTGTTCCACTCGAAAGGTCTAAACCAAACTTTCAACTCAAATTGTCATTTTTCAATGGACTGTTTAGCTACTGCAGCGAGTGGCCGTATCCGTCTTCTCTAGAAGAGCTCTTGATTGTCACATCTAGTTATTTAAATGGCCTTCTAGAAGCCAGGAGCTGGAATGGAACAATATCCTTTGGCTTTGCTTCCCTGGCTCCAGCGCTTCTCATTTATTTTTATGCGGAGCAGGACAGAGCGTTGGCACCTTTCCACCGTGAAGGTAGTCTAGAGGAGCCAGACTCCCGAAGCCGTACAATGAATCAGTCCATTACAGTTCAATAAAAGTGCACAATTGCTTCTTTCTGCTCCACTTGGCTGTGATAGCACTTGGAGGGCCGGTGATGGGGGGTAAGCCAGCGCCCGTTCAATAAAACCAAGTCGTTTTGTTTGCTCAAGACAATATAGTGAAATAATGAAATGCCTTACTTCAAATTACAGCACAAGAGCTTTATTATAACCACAGGTATGTGTCCACATCCGTCCTTTAAAAGAGTTTCAGAGGGGAAACTGCGTCTTGACTCCTTTAGTCACATTATATTCAATTCTGTGAAGATTTTCAAGAGCATGTTGAGTCAAAGTCAAACATTTTCAGCAAAATGAGTCATTCATATAAAACATCCTTTTTGTTTATTTTTCCCATTGTCCCATAAATGAGTCATTCATATGAAACATTGTTTATTTTTCCCATTGTCCCATATTTTATATGGTTATGTTCATGGTTATGTCTGCCTTTTGTTAACTGTTAATATTGTTTATTTTATGACATCGTTGACGAGTCAACACTAAAAAAAATTCCACTGACTTGAACTTCAGAACTTAAGACCAGTTGCTGCCTCAAATTTTTTTATGTGAAATCAAATTGGTTACATTGGTAAAACCTGGATCCAGCAGATTTCAGTAATTATCGCCCGATCTCCAATTTACTATTTGTTTCAAAAATTTTGGAAAAGGTTGTTTCCACTCAGCTACAGTCTTTTCTAGCTCTCAATGAACAGTATGACATATTTCAATCTGGTTTCTGCTCACATCACTGTGCTGAAACTGCTTTAGTAACAGATGTCAATGATCTCTTACTTTCTGGTGACTCAGGTAATCTTTCCATTCTCCTATTACTCGACCTCAGCTCAGCATTTCATATTGTCTGTCACAAGTTATTGCTCTCTTGCCTTTCAGAGATAGGTGTCTGCATTATCTTGCTTCTCTTCTTGTCTTACAGATAGACAATACTACTGTACATTGCTATTCACAATTATAAATCCCCCACTGCTTTACTTAGGCAGGGTGTTCCCCAGGGCTCTGTTCTCAGACCATTACTGTTTATTATTTACATTCCTCTTGGATATATTATTCGTCGTTATGGTTTTCATTATCACTTTTAAACTGATGATATTCAGATATATACTGCTTGTCATCCAGATTCTATCCACCAAACCACATCACTATCTATCTGTGTTAATGAGTTAAAGACATGGCTAAATTCCAATTTTCAAAATTTTAATTTGAACAAGACAGATTTAAATTTTAATTACTGGCCCCCAACTGTAACAAAAAATATAACTAACATTCCCAGCTTTAATCTTGATGCTACAACAATTATCCATCGGTCACGTATAGACCAACTATTTTGCCATATAGCCCAAATTCGTTCTTATGTCAGCTCAAAAAATGCAGAATTATTAGTGCATGCTTTTATTACATCGCCCATCGACTATTGTAATGCTCTTTATGCTGGATTACCAGTGCACTCAATTTCTCGCTTAAAATACATTCAAAATTCTGCTGCAAGAATATTAACCCACACTAAACGATCTGCTCATATCATCCCTGTCTTATTTAACCTCCACTGGCTACCTGTGTCATCTTGCTTTATTTACAAAATTCTTCTGCTTACCTTTAAATCACTCAATGGCTTTGCTCCTTGTTACCTTTCTGACTTACTTTCTCCTTGCATTCCTTCTGAAACAATTTGATCTTCAGGGTGTCGTCTTCTTACTCTACCTAGATTTTGTCTGTCTTCAATGGGCCGCAGGTCATTTTCTGTCATGGCTCCTAAGCTATGGGAATCTTTTCCACTGGCACTAAGGACAGCAACCTCACGGTCTGAATTTAAATCACAACTTAAAGCCTACTTGTTTACCAAATACTACCAGTCAGTTTTTGTTACATGTATCTGTCTTGCATTTGCTGCTCTTTATGTTTGTTTGTTTGTTTATACTATCCATTTTCTATGTTGTTTACTCAATTCTATGCTATGTGTCTTTGCTGTATCATGATATGCAGCTGCAATCATTTTTGTTTCTGGACTGGGCAAATGTCTACTGTCCACTTAATTGATTATCTGAACTGACTGTCTGTGACTATGTGAAATGACTGTCCATTGTGTTACTGCTTTTGTAAAGCGTCGTTGAGCCTGGGAAAGGTGCTATATAAATTAAACATTATTATTATTAAATTAATTTGATGAGCTAAAATAATGGAAAAATCACATATTTTTTTACAGCGTAGAACCAGTACAAGCCAAAATGACACCATTTTGTCGCACACAACCAAGCGGACATGGCATTGATTTTTAATTATGGCTGATAAAATTTATGTTCACTATATATGCTATTCGGTTTTAAAGAAAGCATTGTTCATAGCTCATGATGCTTTAGCACATCTGCAGCACTAGAGGGTGACAGAATCACTATTGTAGCCAACTGTATGTGAAACATCTGATGTGTAATTTGACGACAATATAGCATTAAAAACTTCTGGACGCTGAGCATATGATGTGCGGTCACAGCAAAAAAGGTCTGTTGTTTATTATCAATGGTATAACAAAGCATGATATAGCTCATAATTTTAAGAAACCAAGCAGTTTTCTGTTCCCCAAGACGAGGAATTTCTCGACAAGGCTTCAAGACATGACAAAATTAATCAAATATAAGAAAATAATCTTATTCATCAACCATTTTAACATTATTAAAAACAAATCCTCCTTGTCACGCAGACCAGGCAACCCTTGCTGTATGGAGCAAAGCAGTCAAAGCAGCTTTACAGTATTAAACAGGGAAATATTGTGTCGAAATAGTGTGCCATTCTCCTCTGGCCAGACAAAACCAGTAGTTTAAATCTAGGCTGCAACAGAGTCAGATTGTGCAGAGGACTCATCTGGTTCCCGAGGTCTTGTCCTGATGGCCGTCTAGGAGACAAGGTCTTCACTGGGGATCTGTCTCTGGGGCTCATCTAGTTTCCTGGTCTCCGCTGATGTTCAGGGCTGTAGAGGTCATCTCTAGGTGCTGATCCACCATCTGGACTGGATACGGACTGGATCTGGGTGGCTACGTTGACCTCAGAATAAGAAAGAAACTGACTAATATTAATTTGACGCCTGAACAGTGTTAGGTAGATTGTTATAGAGTTTGGCCACTAAATAGGAAAAGGATCTGCTGCCCGCAGTTGATTTTGATATTCTAGGTATTATCAAATGGCCAGAGTTTTAAGAACGCAGCGGACGTGAAAGACTATAATGCGATTAGAGCTCGCTCAAATACTGAGGTGCTAAACCATTCAGGGCTTTATAGGTAATTAGCAAGATTTTAAAATTTATATGATTTTTAATAGGGAGCCAGTGCAGTGTTGACAGAACAGGGCTAATATGGTCGTACTTCCTGGTTCTAGTAAGAACTCTAGCTGCTGCATTTTGAACAAGCTGGAGTTTGTTTATTAATCATGCAGAACAACCACCCAATAAAGCATTACAATAATCTAGCCTCGAGGTCATGAATGCATGAATTAACGTTTCCGCATTTGACATTGAGAGCATAGGTTGTAATTTAGATATAGATTTAAAATGGAAAAATGTAGTTTTATACATTCTAGAAAAATGTTTTTCAAAGTAAAGATTTCTATCAAACAGGAAGCCTAGGTTCCTAACTGATGACAAAGAATTTACAGAGCAGCTATCAAGTATTAGCCAGTATTCTAGGTTATTACATGCAGAAGTTTTTGGTCCGATAATTAACAACTCTGTTTTTTTTTTTCAGAATTTAGCAGTAAGAACTTACTAGTCATCCAGCTTTTTATATCATCTATGCATTCCGTTAGTTTTGCAAATTGGTATTTTTCATTGGGTCGCGAAGAAATATAGAGCTGAGTATCATCAGCATAACAGTGAAAGCTAACACCATGTTTCCTGATGATATCTCCCAAGGGTAACATGTAAAGCGTGAAAAGTAATGGTCCTAGTACTGAGCCTTGAGGTACTCCATACTGCACTTGTATGATACATTTTTATTCACTGCCATGAATTGGTGGTGAATTGATAAGTACGATTTGAACCATGCCAGATAATACTACTAATAGTATTAGTTGGATGCCAGAAATATTACCCTATGTATTTTTTCAGCTATGACTCTGGATAATTGATTTTTAGAATATAGATCACGGTAGACTAATTTACTTTTGTTTCTGACAAAATGTTTTATTTAATGTTATAAATGAGTATATTTAAAATATTTCTTAATTTAAATGAATTCATTATGTAAAAAAATATTTGGAACACATGAAGACTTGTTCCATCCAGAGTTTTTGAACGAATCTCTTGAATAAATGATTCAGACATCAAATACATTTTAACAGACATGTAGCGCCACTGCATTTCCCGAGTTAGAGATCCAGCCCGTGGACCTCATGGAACTGTCCTGTCAAAAATAAAGCCAAAAAACACCAAAAATAAATCTTTGTAGCCTATGTTATATTTGTACCAGACCCTAAAAGTAACCCAGGCCAGGGCTAAAATATTAAATAAACATTAACAAATTTAATTGCGTTAATATTTAATTGTTAAGGCTGAATGACTGAAGGGCTTCAGATCTTACATTATCTGCACGGAATCCAATTTCATAGTGCCATATTTATATTTATGTGTGTTTATGACACCTTCAAAATAAGCTGCATCACATGGAGGTGGATGTGTGAGAGTCGAACCAGATGGATAAAGTCAAAACTCAAGTAAACAAATGCTGAGAGCTGATAGTGAGAGAAGCAGCAGTGATGGCATGAATGGAAGGCTGGCAGTTTTTGCTTCTATTAAAGGTGTGGAGAAGTGTGTCTGCTGGTGATTATGATGTTCTGATAGCAGCTGCTGAGTTCAGGCCTCCTCTGAAGCTCAATAATGAAGCGGTTTGTAGATTGACAGGATGGCTATAGCGGCTCTGGGCCAGAGCCGGTCTGATAATGGAGCAATTGGCTGCAGAAACAGAAAAAACCTTGAGGTTAATGTGATTCTGACAGCAGGCGATATAGTTCATAATATTTATCATCCTTTTGATGATCCAGTATCACTGTATTCTGCCCAGAAACGGCTTAAAAGAGTGAATTTTTCTTCAGTCAGAGGGAAATTAATGATTGTCATTTATATGCAGTAATGTTGTTTTATATAACTGAGATACTATTTTAGTTTTTATTAATATTCTGAATTTGCTTTTATTTTTCTATTTTCATTTTAAATTGTTAAAGTTTCATTGTATTTTATTTTTATTATTTTTATTTTTAATGTTTTATTCATTTTCATGACGTTAACTAAACTATAATGAGAAATGTTGCTTTGGATTTTGAATTAGTTTTTATTTTTATATTTTCACTTTTTTAGTTTTAGTAATTTTGTTGTGTGTTTTTGTCATATTTATATGTTTAAATATGTTTATATAATTTTTATTAACTTTTATTGCAGTTTTAGTTTTAGCTATTTTATTATTTAACAAAATGTTGCCTTGGATTTAATATTTTCCATTTAATTAAAGTTTTAGCCATTTTAATTCTTTTTTAAAATATGTCTATATATTTATTTTATTTATTAATTTTAGTTTATCTACTTAAATGAAAGTAAGTTTAAGTTAAACTAAACTAAAATGACAAATGTTGCCTCGGATTTTGAATTAGTTTTCATTTCATTTTTTTTTTTAAGTTTTAGTATTTTTTTGTGATTTATTCACATTTATAATTTTTTTTGTAAGTATGTTTATATAGTTTTTATTAACTTTTATTTCAGTTTTTGTTAGGATATTTTAGTGCTTTAAGTTAAACAAAATGACAGATTTTAAAATATTTTATGCCATTTAATGTTTATTTTATTTTAAGCAACAAAAATGTTTTCATGGTTTTAGTTTTAGTTAACTATAATAACCCTGATATGCAATCATAAAGCAATGTACATTAATTAACATCAATTGTTACCTAAAGAAAAAATTTTAATAAACCATTTTAATATATGACAAATTCCACTTGGGCACAAACATCCATTTTTGATGGAAATGACTGATGATGAGATGAGTATTGTGTTTGTCGTTCCAGATGAATTTGAGGGATTTCGCAGCTGAATCATTGAGTTTGAATCATTGAGTTCATGAAGTAACCAGAGGCTGAACAAACAGATGGAGGAGGAGAAAGAAGCCAGGCAAGATCCTGATTTATCTGAGATTACGGGCAGATTTGTGAAGGTAAAATAGACGTCTGTGACTCCTGGGTTTATGGACTTGGAGGCGAAAGCTGTGTGAGCTCAGTTGGACTGAAAAACACTGGATTGATGAGAACATATTTTATACAAACAAATCACTAATCACTTTCTAATGTACTCATGTTTTCTATTTTTTAAAAAATCACAAGTCTATACTTTTAAAAAAAAAAGTCATCATTTCTCAAACTGTTGCATGCAAAAACAACAGCAGCTCAATCTTCATCTTTAGGTTTGGCTGGTTAGTATGGATTTCATAACTATACCATTTTGATTCCAGAAACCATCTTTTTGATTCTGTTGCGAGTGACAAACTCCTCTCTGAGAAGCAAAACCAGTGTTTTAATCAAACATGCTCTTCTAGATTTGATTCATTCTAAAAGTTCAAAAAGAAACGATTCACTAATTCAGTCCTCTTCTTTCTTAATAGCTTTTTAAGCAGCATATTTAATTCACAGCTGATTATCCATATTTTCAACACAGATGGGTTAAAAAAAAAATTGCAAAAACATTGTAAATCATGTAAAAATATTTTTCAAACTTGTAACTAGCTTATTCTAGTGCGTTTTACATGAAAATATTATTTCGGTCTTTCTACATCAACATTTTGTGTTTAATTCAATGTTTTACAATCTTTGTAATTACTTGTGAAATTTACTAGGAATTTCTGAGTGAAATTTTTTTAAAGTAAATCTTACACCAAATGTTTTCAGTGTGTATTCTAATTGTTTTAGTGGTAAATTTATATATCTATTTTAAAGATACTATCACAGAAACTAAGATTCATTCGTTTAAACCCATATGGCAAAATAAATAAATAAATAAAATAAATAAATAAATAAAATAAAATAAAATATATAATAATAAATAATTATAATAATTCTGGGCAAAATATATTTTAAATATATTTCACATCTTTATTTTTTAAATAATTTTTAAAAATTAAAATTGTATATATTTTTTAAATATTTATATTTGTAAAATATATATTTAAATTTTGCAGTATATCTTAGCAAATATATATTTCTTTTGTGGTCATTTTAATATATTTTGAAACATTTAAAAACATTTAATTTTTTATATATATA